>JAKUCV010007657.1:0-23966 GCA_028386065.3 Turnera subulata
CCAAGTGACCTGCTACTAATGCTCCCACCAACCAGGCACAAAAAAAAAAAAAGCAGATGAAGAAATAAAACGGAGTGAAGAATGAATCTTTACCAAAAGACCAGTAAGGCATTGCAGCTGGTCTGCCAATGAACTGTGTATACTGATCAACTACAGCCAGAGGACTGGGTCCAGAGAAGAAGTAGAAGTCAAAAACACCCCCAATGACCTTGTAAGTCAAAGAAGACCCTCTGTAGAACACATCCATGCCATTGCTGTTCAACAGCAAAACTGCATGAGCAAAGGCTTGCCCTTTCACATTCCTAAGATCCATGTACACCGGATGCGACCCATACAAATCAGTATTAAGATTAATGGCCGAGATATCAAGTGTGTACAGAGTGTACGGATCTCCTGGATGCAGCTTAATGCCATGTGGCTGTGTGTTCTCTCCCAGACCATACAGAGAAGCATCTGTGGGTAGTTTAGTGGATATCTCAAGATACTGGTCTTTAAAGACTAAACCACTATATGGGTCTGAATCCTCTGCGCTAGAGTTGAAAAGGGTCTGCCCATTTGCTGTCCTCTTCACTGCAAAGCTAAAAGGGTCTGCCGTGTAGCTAAAGATTAGCTCGGAGCCAGAGTATTCTAGGGATGTAATGGGGTTCTTTCTTGACCTTCCTATTGTCTTCGCCGGCGCCGGTGGCTGCTCTCTTGGCAAGAGATTGTATGGAACTTCCCATCTCTGCTTCTCTGCATCTGTAATGCGGACCCTCAAACGACCTTCTGCTTCATGCCTGCAAAATTTAGACAAGAACAGAGCAGTTAGTGTCTTAGTTGTAAGTGTGAGTAGTCATGAAAGAAACAAGCACATACGTAAAAGTGATTATGCTTTTAACAGCTTTTGCTTACTTGACAAAAAGCTGCAAGAGAGGGATATCAGGGCCGTAGATTTTGTTCTTCTTCTTGACTTGAAGGTGGCCCAAAATGCCACCATCAGGGGTCTCCTCAATAGAGATGAGACGGTAGCCATTGCCAATCTTTGTAATTGTGGAAGAAGAAGAAGAATTAGATGAGGCCACACCGTGTAAGCATAATATCAAAGCAAGAAGAAAAGAATAGAAACAGAGAGAAGTTAATGAAGTAGAGCAAGCCATTGCTTTGCTACTACTACTATTGGCAAGTAAGTAGCTAGTGACTACCGGTGAGTGTGAGTAAGTGCAACAGAGGGGGGGTCTTCTTTATAAGGACTTTTTAGGGGAGTGTGATACCAAAACAAGGATAAAAAGGATTGAAGAGTGATTAAAAAAAGGTAATTAAAAACTGATGAGTCATTAGATACATGTGAGGGAGGACCATGTAGTGTGAGTGTGGCATAAGGCCATTCTATGCCATGTGATGATGATGCTCCGTGGGGTATTGGGTCTCTCAATCATATCAAAAGAAATTTCCTGCTATGAATGGGACTTTCTTTCTTTTTTCTTTTTTGTAAAGGTCCTTTTTCCATTTTTTGATTATGATAGGTTTTCAGTTTTCACTTTAGCCGAATATATCTTGAAGCATTCAAGAAATCTCATCTTGTTTCTTGTCGTTGATAAAAAAAAATAGAGAGAGTCTTGTGTTGGTTGTCAATGTCATGTCTCGCCCCTTCTTCCCGGTACCATTTCTTTTTTAGTAATAGAGAGTTCGAATGTATTTTTTCCGGGGAGAAAATTTTCATCATAGTCTCGAATTTTATTTCTTTTTTGATAATGTAGTTTTGAAAAATTTGAATAGCATGAAATTGACTTTGAGAATTTGAATAGGATGAATTCCTGGTTTGGTGCACCCAAAATCCAAATATTAGTATTGTTACTTTGCTAGATTTTTGGTGAAATTCATGATGTAGAAAAAAGATATGGAACCATGAAAATTTATTAAATCACCGCTCCCGATGTTTTTGGAGTTATTGTTTAAAATGAAAATCTCTTGTAAACACAATGTTCAAGGACCTGAGAATAATAACAGTCATTGGATTAGAATTAAGGCTGTTCAAAATCAAATACATTTTCAAACCAGAAACATATGATAGAGTAATAGCTTCTTCGAATCCCCCTCAATCTTAAACTGTTTTTCAAACTTGATTCTATTCTTGTATAGTTACGGTTTTTAAATACTTGTACAGCTAGAGCATCTTATCTTGTCCTGGCTATAAGGATAGCCTTTGTCTCTGTAATAAATATTTATCCTTTGATGGATTTTCCAATTACAAGCTTTGTAAACAAAACCTACATCCAACTTCCAAGTTTCAATGGAGGTTGGATCATGGATGGATCTAAGAAGTACGAATCGTGTCTTCCTTTTTTCGTAAGTATGGGGATTCCAAAAAAAAATATTGAAATCAATCATCCTGAAGTAAAGAAAGGACAATCAATGATAATAGATGCCAAAGCAAAATGACAACGGCAAGAAAGCGTAGATTGCGCATCTGAAAAATGAAAAATCCAACCCGACTTGCAGAATCCATTTTTCTTTTCCTTTTCTTTTGTTTGGGTTCTTGCAGAATTTGTTCGATAAAACATTAAACAGTACTACTGTTTTTTGCAGCGTCGTCTTTGGGGAGTTCTTTGTCCTGATATAATGTTCTTTAGATTTTTTTTTTTCTCTGGATCTTCGTACTACCATGTCCATTGTTAACGTTAGGGCCCCATATCATTTATTAATACTTGTTTGTGGTTCGTGACTTTTAGGCCTCTTTTGCTGGAGATAGATATCTTCTATTGCATCTATCTGCGGTGTCTTTGTGTTTTGTGTGAATGAAATTCTATAGGGAAGTTTTTGTGTACAGAAGAAGTAAATTAATTACAAATTACAAAATTGAATAAGCAAAGTAATTTGTTCAACTGTTTAACACAATCGTAATAATCAATTGCTCATGAGTCATGACCGAAACAAATTATTGTTACATGATTTTTAGTGCTTGTACATCCCTGCTAAGTACTCTCCTAAGACATACAATGCAAACTATTTGAGTCATTACTCATTAGATTTTGTCAGAGGAGAAGGGGAACTGAAACTCGAACTGAAAACAAAACACCTATAACGTGAGCACTGATGTTGTCGGATGGTGATATGATATCTCCTCGTGACCTTCGTGACCCTGATAAATAAAATAATTGTCACTCACTGTCCATTCCTCTAGATTCCTATATTATTATCAGGTATGTATTGTCGTTAATGTTGGGGTTGGATTTTGTGACCAAAGCCCAATTAAATATACTAGCATTGGATGCTTGCTAATTTTCGATCCATCATCCAGCATTAAGAGTGTTAGCATTTGGCAATAATATGCTCCATTACCAAGTTAAGACCAAAAAGAGTTGAAGTGTGTGGTTACAATGTTTTTGGTGTAGAAGGCAAACAGTACCCTTACACGGTGTGTACATATTTAGGAAGATAAGACAGTTAGAATACAAATACAAAATACAACACCAAATTCAAAATACAAATGAGATGAAACTTTATCAAAGTATTACAAACTCTCCGAACTTTTCGTGACCTTGAAGTTTCTCCTAGGGTTTGCATGTCGTCAACCCCGCTGCTAGGGCCTCCTAGCAGTCCACCACCGACTGGTCCGCTTGAGCTGGACCCCAGCAAACAGAAAGAGAAGTTTGATGATCGGTTCCATGCCATGGATACTGACGGCCAAGGAGTCTCTCCTAGTCTTGGAGTGCAATTCACGTACAAAGACAGTTTGTTCTCAAACACGGGTTCCTCTGCAATGGATGTACCCAGTTTGATACTTCTTTTGATATTGAGGATGTGGGGATTTAACTGTCACTCGCTGCGACAAGGGTCCAGTGATACATATCTCGAATCGCTTTAGAACTAAACTGCACAAGAGGTAGACCTGGCAATTCGTGTTATCGTGTCGGGTTCGTGTCGGGTTGAACAGGTAAACGGGTTCTAATTCTTCAACCCGACCCAACCCATTTAATAATCGTATCGTGTCGTGTCCAACCCGTTTATTATCGTGTCGGGTTCGGGTTGACCTGCAGGTTACCTATTAAATCTAGCAAGCCTAAAAACCAGTTTGAAATTTTTCATATTTGCACAAGTCGTTGTGTTTTTTAAGCAAATAGGCATATAATTAGATTTTCTCATATATTAAATAAAATTATAAATTCTAGAATCATAATGTAATGATATTTAAAGCATTTATAAAAATATTTTTAGATAATTTTATTAACTTTGACCTTAGGCATTGTATTAAATTAGTAAAATACCTATAGCCTAAATATAATCGTGTCATAAACAGGTACCCATCGGGTCGGCGGGTCAACCCGCACCTGACCTGCTAATTTTTGTGTCGTGTCGGGTCAACCCATTTAACTAAACGGGTTGAAAATCTCTGACCTATACCTGCTAATTTCGTGTCGGGTTCGTGTCGGGTTGTCGTGTCAATACCCGTTTTGCCAGGTCTAACAAGAGGTGGGAACGAACCCTAATTGTCAAACTGTGGGGAAGGCGCATCGGATATACTGTGCTCTGTAATAAGCTCAAAACGACCTGGCAATTGTCCTCCCCCGTGAAGGTCATTGATCTGGAAAACAATTATTATTATGTCAAATTCTAGAGTCATGGGGATTATTTACATGCCCTTACCGATGGTCCTTGGACGATCTTCGGGCACTATCTCAAGGTGGAAACTTGGAGGCCGAATTTCAAGCCTTCGATGCATTCAATTGGGTCGATGGTAGCGTGGATACAGATCCCGGAATTGCACTGTTGGTTATATCACAATGCAATTTTGCGTCGTCTGGGTAATGAAATCGGTACCATTGTTAGAATTGATAGGAGTACACAGAGCACAGATCGGGGTAAGTTCGCGGGGATTGCTTGCAATATTGATTTGGCTAAGCCTTTGTGCTCAAAGGTTGCAGTGGATGGCGAGTGGTACAATGTTGTTTATGAGGGTCTTCCTCAGCTTTGTTTTCACTGTGGCCGGGCCACACATCATATTCTTGTCTGCTCGACACGACAGACTCAATCCCAGGCTCAGGATGTTCCAATTCCAATGGAGGATAATCGGGGGGTTGCTCAGGGTCCTACGACAGGCGAGGGTACTATGGTGGTCGAGCCACGCTTAGTTGAATCTGAAGGAGAGGGTCGGTTTGGCCCTTGGATGCAGGCTTCCCGAAGGCCTCGTCGTCCTCTTAAGTTGGATAGGAACCCGGTGAATTGTAACAATACTAACAATGGTGGTGTGGGGGGTTCCCGGTATGATGTTCTCGCTTCTATGGAGGATGAGGAGGTTGAGGTGGTTGATGTGCTTCCGGATCCGGGAGCCATGGAGGTCACCGAGAATGCAACATGTAAGGCAGGCTCGCAGAAGAGGGCGAGGAAGGAGACTGTGAAGTCCACAACTAGGAAGGGTGGTGCTCCGGGCAAAACGGGTTCTAAGCAAATGGAAATCCATGGAGGACAACATGGTACATCAGCTGGTTGCACAAAGAATTCTACAGAGTCAAATGTTACCGACTGGCCAATCTTGTTACGAAAAGCCATGGAGCTGGCAGCATCCGGTGCCAAGGCGTCAACAACCTCGTTATTTCCTACTGGTGAATCTGGTGATGTGTTAGCAGCTATTCCGATGCCTTCTGGTGTGCCTCCAGTGGGAAAGGTAGGCCATCAAGCAGGTCCTTTGCATGTGGCCTTTGATTCCGCTGCTAAGGGACATAAGCATAAAGAGCTATCCAAGGGCATGTCGTTTACGTTCACAGGAACACTGGAGAATGAAGCTCATGTAGCTCAATCAGAGTCGGGGATGGATCAGGTTATGATTGATTCGTTGGTTGACGTGGGGGAAGGTACGGTAGGCCGTGATGAGCACCAGGCTCCCAATGGTCTTCCTGCCTAGTTTCTTTTTCCTCTCGGTTTCAGATGTGTGTACCATCATCCTTTTATTTTATTAATGGATTTTTCATCTATTATTGTCTGGAATTGCCAGGGGGCAAAAACTAATGAATTCCACCGTGCAACCAAGGATATGGTTTCACAACACCGACCTCAAATCCTTGTGCTAGTTGAGGCATGGATTAGTGGTAGGAAGCTGATAGGGCTATCAGAAAGTTGCGTTTTGATTGGAGTGTACGAAGTGAAGCTGTGGGTTTTTCTGGCGGCATTTGGATTTTGTGGAATGGTGCAGCTGACATGCTTCAGGTTGTTAAAGTGCATCGGCAGTATATTCATGTGGAAGTCCAGACAGATGGGTCCGATGCATGGTTCTTTACGGCAGTCTATGGCAGTCCTGCTGCTTCATCCCGCGGGTCATTATGGCAAGGACTGCGTGATATATCCCTGGTAATGCAATCTCCATGGCTTGTTGCTGGTGATTTTAATGCTTTGCTTGATGATTCTGAAAAGGCAGGCGGTGGGCCAGTGGTCCCTTCTCATTGTCGGGCCTTCTCAGATTGTCTCAATTATTGCAGCCTTATCGACCTTGGGTTCATAGGATCATGTTTCACTTGGGAGAGGAGAGGAGTTAGGGAACGCCTTGACAGGGCTGTTGCCAATTCAGATTGGCATCTTTTGTATGCTGAGTCTTCGGTTTATCACCTCCCAAGGACGAAGTCCGACCATTCTCCGCTTATGTTCCGTCTTAAAGAAGAGGATACAGATGCCAGGCGACCAAGGTTATTCCGCTTTCAGGGGGCTTGGTTGACTCATGCTGATTTGCCGTGGGTCGTTAGAGAGAATTGGCAACAGTCGGGTAGTTTGAAGGATGCCACGATGTTGTTGACAAATGTACTAAAGGACTGAAACTATAATGTTTTTGGGCACATTTTCAGACGGAAGCGTCGAGTTTTAGCTCGATTATCCGGGATTGAGTCTATTCGGGATCGTAGTGATAGCCGGGGCCTTTGACATCTGCAGTGGAGGTTGTATCGTGAGTATGAAAATATCTTGATCCAGGAAGAAATTCTATGGTTTCAAAAATCTCGCACTGATTGGGTTCATTCAGGGGATCGGAACACTAAGTATTTTCATATTACGACTATTATCCGTAGGAGTCGGAATAAAATTCGGGCACTTAAAGAGGATAATGGTGAGTGGTGTCAGGATCAACAAAGGCTACAGGTCATGGCTGTCACCTATTTTCGGGATTTATATATTGCTGAACCAAGGGCGTTTATTTCTCGTGGCTGTCCCAACCGTTTTCCTCTGTTGGATGAGGTACAACAAGCGAGTCTGAGCAGGCCAGTCACTGATGAGGAGATCCGTGCTGCTCTCTTTATGATGGGTACATGGAAAGCTCCAGGTTTAGATGGGTACCAGGCAGGTTTTTACCAAAAACAGTGGGAGGTGGTTGGCCCATCTTTTTGCCGCTTTATCAAGGCGGCTTTTCTGGACAAAGCTTTTGATGATGACATGAACAGGACCTTGCTTGTACTTTTGTCGAAAATTCAGACTCTGGAATCAATCAGGCAGTTTCGTCCGATCAGCCTTTGTAATGTCGCTTACAAAGCCATTACAAAGATTATTGCCAATAGACTCCGGCCCCTAATGGATAATATTGTTCAACCGAACCAGGATAGTTTTGTTCCAGGGCCAAATCATAGATAATATTGTTATGGTGTAGGAAGCTATTCACACAATGAATTTTAAAAGTGGTCCGGTGGGATGGATGGCACTGAAAATTGACCTTGAGAAGGCTTATGATCGTATTAGATGGGACTTTGTTCAGGAGACTCTGGAAGCTGTGAATATTCTTGGGGATCTAATCACCCTTATTATGTTTTGTTTGAAATCTTCGTCCATGCAAGTTCAATAGAATGGCTCGGTTTCTGAGTCATTTCGTCCATCAAGGGGGATTCGGTAGGGTGACCCTCTCTCCCCGTACCTGTTTGTCTTGTGCATGGAGAGATTAGGCCACCTTATCGATGAGTCGGTTGAATCTGGTGCATGGAAACCTATTCAATTTGGTACTTCTGGCCCACTGTTATTGCATGTTTTCTTTGCTGATGATCTCTTATTATTTGCTAAAGCCAGCCTTCCACAGGTGCATAGAATTCGGTACATACTTGATACCTTTTGAACGCTAATCTGCAAGTGCACAGATAGTTGTAGCAATCAATTCAAGGTCGTCCTCTGAGACCAGGTTAATTACTAATCGCTTAATAACTTGTGATCGTCTAAGCAAATAAAGATTGGATTTTGAGTAAAAAAGTAAATAACTGAAATAATAAAAGATGGATTCTCAATATTCAAAAGATGTCTAGGACTTAGGGGGCTCACTTGCCTATTCTCAGATGCTTTACTTTAAAACCATGCACAGGTTGATCATGCAGCATGCATGCATAAGCAGACTATGCAACCACAAATTGACCTAACTCCTGAATTTTCTATGTTCATTGAAAGATAGTTGATTAAACAGAATAAATAACTCACTCTCGTGGCGAGACTTAAACCCTACTTAGCTATTTCAACTTCGTGTTCACTAGTGAAGAAACAACTAAGGAATTCATGCACAGTCAACTTAAGCAAATTATATTCCTCACTAGAAGGTCTTCCTTCCTCAAGGTAAGTTTCTAGTGTTCAACCTATGCAATTCCAGTAGATTATTGACGCTGTCACTAAATAATTCTCTACCTAGAATTTATACTATCTAATGGCCAGTTAAATAGTATAGTTAAGTGCCCTAGGATTGAATCAATGAACAATAGATCATTCAGGAATTAAAAGCAATTCATAAAACAAATAGCATCATTGAATAGACAAGCTACCTCCCCTAATTCCTAGACTTTAAAGATTTAGCTCAACATAACAAGAGAGAAGAAAATACTTATGAATTTCATTCCAGGCAATGATCAAGGAATTACAAGAATAAGAACTTGAACAAAGCTCTAAGCTGCAAACCTCCTCTTCCTCTGAAGAACTAATGAAGCACTACTCTTGAATTTGAGAGAGAATGAGAGAATGAGAGTGAAGTGTGTGTAGTGTGTCCTTTCCTCATAGAATGCCTAGGTATTTATAGGCTAGGAAAGGATGGTTAGGATTTCTCTCTTTTGAATTCAAAACTAGGATCTAATCTAATTAAATTAAAAAACAAACCCTTTTGAATTTAATTTACATGGATAAATAACAAATAAATAATCCTAATCTAAATTCAAACAAGATTCTTCAAAATATCATTGGAAGATAATGTTAGATAATGGAAATTTGAACTCTGCACAAGTGAAAACGCTCCGCACAGGCAGGTTGCGCACAGGAGGATAAATCTTCACATTATCTTCAAATCTTTCCAAGATAATAACCATCTTATCTCTATCTTCCAGAATCCATCCAAATCTTCCAAATCCTTTCAAATATCACCTGTAATCAACAAAAGCTAAAGGAAGAGTTTATTAAATCAAAACTAAATAAAAAGCTAACTATATAAATAACAATTTAATAAAAAAAGCCCAAATCTTTAAACTAAAGGCCCAAAATGTGTGTATAATTCATACACATCAACACCCCCAAACTTGAATTTTTGCTTGTCCCTAAGCAAAATCAGTGAAAATTAAGGACAAGAGTGAAAAGCCTCACTTCTCAAGTCAACTGAAACTGAAAATAAAAATGCACAGGATAGTCGTGCAAGTAGTAAAAAGGGTGCCAACCCAACCTATTCCTCAAATCAAATACCAAAAATATGTCAGTCCCAAAATCTAACGATGCATAACCAGATAGATCATATTCCGCCTACTAACACCTGAAAAGATTATTTTGAGTTTTTAAATAGAAAAACAAATCTCATAAGCAGAATCACTTTTCCAATCTCCACTAATAAATAAGACACTTTTCAAATTGGATCAAAAGGACTTTGCGTACGGTTGTAATGGGGCTAGGTTAGGGCTAAAAAGAAAAGGAAAAAGACTAAACAAAAATGTCACTCAAGAAAAATTCATCATATCAGTCTATATGCTGGTAAACATCTTCAGGGATTGGCTCAAACTGCATAAGGAGGTTGTGCTCTGTTTATTAGGATAGGATGCATAGGGAAGTTATGCTGAGGTTTATTCTTTTTGTTGGTTTGTTTTTTTTTTTGAGTTGTTTTTTTTTGTGAAAACCCTTTTTGGGGAGTGGGTTTCATTTTGTTGCTTTTTTTCTTTTTATTTTCAGCTAAACTTCCCAAACTACCTTCATCTTCAAATGTCCATCCTAAAGCACAATAGACGGAAAATCATATAAGCGCGTTGTACTTTGTGAGCCGATCGCCAGAATTCCTTCAAAAATTTGACTGAACAAATAATGAATTTTCTGAAAGTGACAAAAAGGGTTAGTTTAAAAAGAAAAATAAACGATAGCCAAGGTGGGCTCAATGGGCGTAAGGTAGCTGTGCGGGTATGAAAGAAATATTAGCTATCGTGAAAAAGCCCAAAAATTGTGACAATGGAAAAAATAAAGGTTAGTAAGTGTTTATAGAAAAGTGAAGTAGGTGAAAGAAAGAAATGCCTTTATCACATCCGTTTATCAAATGTCCTATGCCAAATTTCGCCTTGATTGGTCCAGTGATTCTGTTCTAAGATCAAAGATAACGTCAAAAAGAGTTAGAAAAGCACAGGTGTAATAGGCAGAACTAATCATATAGCTACGCGTTATTAAAGTTGTTTCCAACATGTTTAAGGCAAAGAAAGAGGAATATATCAAGTTGGCACAATTAAATTTTGAAGTAAAAGTGGTATATCCTGATACATCAATATTCCAATTGTCAGCAAAATTCAAGAAGTGAGAAAGTAAAAGCCAAAAACTAAAGTTAGGGCCTAAATTATTTGCAATAAAAGAAAATAAAAATGAAGAAGTAAAACGAAAAATTAAAATGAGGAAAAAAACGAAAAATTGAACATGCACCCCCAAACTTATTTTGGACAATGTCCTCACTGACCAAGAATCTACGAAATGAAAGTATAAAAATAAGATACGAAGAACCTGTTTGTGCCTACACAGTCTGGATGTGTACTGCAAACTCCGGCAGAAATACCATCGTTGTTGCCTTTAATTTGCATGTAGAACATACAAACAGGAAATATGGGTTGCCTCCCACACAGCGCTTCTTTTACGTCTTGTAGCTGGACTCCACACTCACCATCCTAGTGTGCATCAAGGAGAGGCTGCAGACTTTGCATAGATTTTGAAGCCTGAAAATTCTTTCTTTTGCCTCTTGTGGTAGGGGAGAAGACTTCCAATGGAAGGACACAAGCAGCTTTTGCAGCATTTTGACCCTTTTTCGTTTGACTAGTGACTGTGCATTCCAAAATGGGATCCATAGAGTCGTTCTGCGAAGAAGATTGTTTCCGTGCTTTGTCAATCACATCAAGACAATAGCACGAATGACCTGAAAAATCATTTTTCTCTGCTTGTAAAACGTCAAAGCTGACTGTTTCAGTTCCAATCTTGAAGGTTAACTTCCCATTTTGAACATCAATTATTGCCCCTGCAGTTGCCAAAAATGGACGTCCCAAAATAATCTGCGTTTTAGTATCCTCTTTTACATCAAGGACAACGAAGTCCACCGGGATGAAGAACTTTCCAACTTGCACAAGGACATCTTCAAGGATGCCAACAGGACGTTTGATCGAACGATCTGCCAGCTGCAGTGAGATCGAAGTTGACTTAATATCCCCTATATTCAGCTTCTTAACTATGGACAGTGGAAGGACACTAACACTTGCTCCCAAATCGCACAACGCCCTTTTGATGCTAATCTTGCCGATGTTACACGGGATAGAGAAACTCCCAGGATCTTCTAACTTCGGAACGTGCTTATTTTGGATAATAGCACTACATTCCTCAGTTAATGCTACTGTTCCAATCTCCTCTAGACTTCTCTTCCTTGACAAGATCTCTTTCAAGAATTTAGCATAAGCAGGCATTTCAGAAAGGACTTCTATGAATGGAATATTCACATACAACTTCTTAAGCACCTCTAAGAATTTTCCAAATTGTTGATCATGTTTGGCTTTCTTCAATCTTCCAGGAAAGGGAATAGGGGGAACATATGGCTTTACCTCTTCTTCTTTCTTTGGTTGTGCTTCTTCAGAGTCCTTCTCTTGCTCAGTCTGGCTGTGTTGCTCCTTTTTATCTTCTTGCACAAACTTCTTGTGCTTAGTTGGTGCAATCATCTCATACTGATTTCCACTACGCAGTGTTATTGCACAATATTGCTCCTTAGGATTTACTTCAGTATGCCCAGGCAACTTGTTCTTGCTCCCAGCAAGTTGCGTCTTCAGTTGGCTAATCTCAGGGGTTAGATTAGCTATTAGCTCTGTTTGTCTTTGCTGAAACTCCAATTGTAGACGCTGAGCCTCCATCTGTTGGCACTGCCTTTACATAAATGCATACATAAATGATTGCATGTCATTTCTTTATGACTCGGGACAGAATGGTTGCTGGGCTATCTCCTTTTCCACGGCGTTATGGTGGTTCTGGAAATGGCGTAATGGCCTGGTCTTTTCTGGCAATGACGGGGTGGTGCCAAACTCCTCTTTGTTTATTAGACAACAGGTTGCAGATTTTGTCCATAGTTTTCAGTGCATCCGTGTACTCTTGGGGCCGAGTCCTGTCTGCGAGGAGAGGTTTATTAATTGGCTGAAGCCGCCGGCTGGGTGGTGGAAACTTAATGTGGATGGCGCGATGCAACAACAGTCATCGGTCATCTCCTGTGGCGGTGTGTTGCGTGATACGCATGGCACTTGGATTGCGGGGTTCACTCATAACATTGGCCTTGGCTCCTCGGTGTTGGCTGAGTTATGGAGTTTAGTTGATGGGTTGTCCTTAGCTTGGGACATAGGGTGCCGGAAGCTTTGTGTGGAATCCGACTCGAAGGTTGTGGTGGACATGGTTCTGGGGCGCTCCTTCGTTGCAGCAAGGTTTACTCCCTTTGTCTTGTCCATTCAACAGTTCCTTAATCGGGATTGGTATGTGGCACTATCACATATGTATAGAGAGGCCAATGTTGTGGCCGATTTCTTGGCTACTTTAGGTTTTTCTCATACTAGTGGCTTGCATAGTTTAGATGCTCCTCCAGTGGGTTGTTTAGCTCTGCTCAATCGTGATGTTACTCAGGTGGCTAGTCCAAGTTTTATCCCCGTTACGTAAGTTTTAATACAAGGTCTCTGAGCCACCGTTCAAACCCAAAAAAAAAAAAAATACAAATGAGATGCTGATATAGCTTAAGCTGTTTTTTTTTTTTTTTTTTTTGTCGAAGAGCTTAAGCTGTTATTGGATAACCCAGATTTTGGATCTGATATGACATTGATCCACAAACTTTCCAAGATAATAGTTTAACGGTCCAATCAAAGCGTGAGGTGTAGTAGAAGTGTAGAACCCTACTTGGTGTGGAACCCACAATCTTCAACACACGAATGAACGTACGGCAAATTTTAATTGTTGACAATTTAGAACGTTAAATCGGATGATATCTTTTGCGTATAATATAGTACTGGTAATAGAAATGAGTCAAAGACATGTTCCTGATTGCATTGCACGATACGGGCCGGGATAATCCGAAGATGACCCAATCAAATGCAAACCGTATAGTTTCATTACTGAAACCTCTAGATACTGGATTAATTAAGCTTGATTCGCGGTAGCATATTTTGTTCTATTCTGATAATCAGATATTCCTTCCAACTCGATCCGATCCTTAACCTCCACCTTATGGTTTCGTGGAGATATGCTCTTTCTTTTTCTTTTTCTTTTTCTTTCATTGTGAGAGGTAAAACGTACCCGCTGGATCTATACTGGTATTTATATGGCGACAAAGGGTTCACTCTCCTGTGCCAACATATTAATTATGTGGAGTAAAAGATCTGGGCATAATAGCCATCACTGTTGAGTATGTTGACCCAGGGAATACGAATCGAGCTTGAAGAAAACTGATTATTTATGTAGTTGGTCCTACGTAAGAATTAGTTCGAACTTTGATGATGCAGCCAAGATATATAGCATTATGTATATGTCCACAAATCCCATTTGCAGTAGTATATTGGATGCTCATATCGATATAGTCGCACCAAAACTATTTTGGAATAAAATTATGAGCCCTATCCCATGCGCAAGAGAAATTATATTGGAAGATACCCAAAAAAATTATGGAACGAGACAATGATGATTGCTGGTTGTTAGAACGAAAATTGTATCGGACCTCTTATTAGACGACGACTTAAGATAACGGTTAATTAATGCATGTTAGGGTTGAGCTTAATTAATACGTTAAATTTATTAATTAACAGAGCGGAACTACTGATTCTTTTTCCTTGTGCTTAGCACCGGCAAATTCTAGTCCCAAAACTCTTGTGCTTCGCATATGGTCATCTCTATTCGTGTTACCGGTGATAGAACGTTCCATAATTACAGAACAGAAATCTAGTTGCGAGATTCAATATCCATTAAACTACAAAAATTGCACGTCGCTGATACATGCGATATTAATTTATATGTTTCTCTTTTCGCTGTTATACTTTACATCTCATCCACCTTATCTTTTGATGTTTAATAGTATATATTACGCAGCTCCTGCAGTAGAGTGTAGTTTACAGATTTTGTCATACTTATATCAGATAAGACAATCTTTGTGTTGACTGCAGAGTGCTTGAGAACGTGATAGACTGATAGCTTAATTGCGGGGATGGTCCTGCTGCGGGAGTTGCCTATACTAGTTATTGTTTATATTTGATAAAAAAGGTCATTGTTTGTATAATTAATTATTTCCTTTGTACCCAAAAAAAAATAAATCTCTTGAAAGACAGTGGTTTAAATGATTTTATAAATGCATGTCGATCGATGGATGGTATTTGTCTAAAGAGAATAGTGTGCAATATTCAATGGAGGTGGAAAGGCAACGATTGATGGCGGAGATAGGTCGCCTACTTTAAAAAGAGGGAGCAGTTTGTCTTGTTCACATGGCGGTGGATGGCCACCCATCGATGATGTGCATGGCCACAGGGACCGATGGCTAGTCCATTTTGATAGTGGCTTATGTCAGTCAAGTATGACCTTTCCAAAAATGGTAGTAGCTTAATAGCAGAGTCGCGCCAATTAAGCTGATCATTTCTGTGAGTAGCAGTATTCAACTTTGAAAGCAGCGGAAGTTTCACAAATAATTGGAATCTTAGGTCAGCTAGTACGTGGGCATGTCATCCAATTGGAGGCCAACGGCGGTGCACGGCGAAATGTGGTGGTGGTCGCGCCTTTGCCGAGTTGCTTTCATCAACCACTTGCCCCCTGGCCCAATCCACAATATCGAAGAAGGCCCAAAAAGTGGATACACCCTAGGATCGGAAGCGTAGTAAGAACGGGAAAGCTAGCTGACAATAACGGACCTGGTCCAATATCTTGAAAGGCTCGTATCAGGGCCTATGAAAATGGTCCTGGCCTATTTGGATAACCAATGAATCCTTCGGCGTAGGCAATCAGTCAATCACCATCACCTCAATATAAAGTCTAGATGCCATGACAACCCGAATCAAATCTCATAGAATTAGGACCATTGGACGGACCTAGTTATTTTCAAGAAAATAAAAACCCATCATTATCGTCCATTGGATAGATATTTTTCTTCCCCAATATGTCAAACTCATTATTCATCATTAATTCTTTTTGAATTAAAAGTGTTGTGTCATTTTCTTTAAATTGAATTAATTTGGGTTCTGAGGAGTCATGAATTCAATCCTAGTGGGTGAAATGAGGGTGATTTGAAGGTAAAAATTATAGATTAACTTTTAAATTCCGGTGTAAAAAAAAACGTAATATTCTATTTTTGCCATGGAGCTAAAGAGATTTAGAAATACAATCATGAGCTATTATGGTTTTTTTATTTATTTTATTGAACATGAGCTATTATAGTTTTATTATTAGATGATTCAACTTTTGACGATGTCACTCCACTATCAATTATCAATATCATATCCCAAAAAAGGAAATCTCCCGTCGTAGATTTTCAGCGATCGCATTTATATCACCGTCCAATCTCAAATCGCCACCTAATCTAAATAAATGCCCCCAACCACGGGCCACCTTCCTCTTGTGACCGCAACTTCTGGTCCTCGCTGTTTTGCCTCCATTTTTTTCCAGCCAGTTTTGGTAACAGCTCCGGCAGTTTTTAAAGAGACAAGACAGAACTGAGGCCACGACATGTCGGAGGGAGAGAAGCGAAAGCAGGACAACAACTACAAGAACGGCGACGACGCTTCGGCCACCCACCAGAAGAAGCAGCGGAAGGATCAAGAAGGGGAGCAGACGACCGTGACGGACACCGAAGTCGACGAGTTCTACGCCATCCTCAAGCGGTTACACGTGGCGGTGAAGTACTTCAAGGAGGGAAACGGCCGCGACGGCAGGAAGTTGACGGAGATTGAATCGGTTGGGTTGGAGAGGGACGTGGTCGGTGACGGCGTGAAGAGGAACCGGGAAGATGTGGATCAAAATATGGCTTTGGATCTGAATGCGGATCCGGAGCCTGAATAAGACCCAATTTTTTTTTTTCCTTTTTTTAATTTTCCACGTTGTATCAAATTTACCTTCGCTGTTGTTTGTAGCGAGATAATATTCTTGATTGAGATATGATGTTTTTGTTGAACTCTTTAAGTATCTGATTCTGTAACACTTGGATCAAAAAAAAATCTGTAACACTAATGTATAATCAATACTACTCGACGAAATTGATGCTGGCAATAAATAAAAAAGAAGGTAATGGATGTAAAGGTTTAATATTTACCACTGGTATTTGGGGACAGTCTACTGTTAAGGACATCAAAAATACCACACTAAATAATTCAGCTCGACTCGAATGGCGCACCTAAATAATGATGAGTAAGTCTCCCAAATAAGATTTTCTACGTACAAGAATACTCGAATCCGAGAACTCGCTTACCGGAAGTCTCTTACCACTTGTAAAGGTTTAATATTGATTCATCAATGCAAGGTAGTTAGCTGCGATGTACCAAAAAAAGTAGTTAGCTGCGGGGTAGACGAAATTGAGGCCACAGGCACCACCTACCTCAACACTAGACCATGTTTATTTATTGAAAACAATACCCATAACTCATTTCATCTCCTTTCCATCCCCAGGTCCGCATCTTCCATTCCCATTACCATCTCCATAGCCATGACCAGCTCCGGTAGCGATCGCCGCCTTCACGTGGCTCTTCTCCCGAGCGCCGGCATGGGTCACCTCACCCCCTTCCTTAGGCTCGCCGCATCGCTCCTCAACCATGGCTGTCAAGTCACGTTAATCACCACTCACCCCATTGTCTCCAAAGCCGAGACAACACTTATCTCCACTTTTCTTGCAACTTTTCCCCAAGTTAAGGAACTGCAGTTTCATGTCCAGCCCCTCGGTCCATCCGACGCCAACTCCACCGACCCATTTTTCCTCCAGTGGGAAGCCATACGTCGCTCCATTCATCTCCTGTCCCCTCTCCTCTCCTCCCTATCTCCGCCTCCCTCTGCTTTGGTGGCCGACGTGAGTTTGATCTCCGCTGTTATCCCCATCACCACAAGCCTCAAGCTTCCTCATTACATACTCTTCACATCCTCGGCTAGAATGTTCTCCCTCTTTGCTTATTACCCAACTGTGTTGTCTGCTAGTTCTGATGCTTCTTCTCCTTCTGGTGACTCGATTGCAGTACCGGGAGGAATACCCATACCCAAATCTTCGATTCCTCCTCTGCTCCTAAAGCCAGGTAGTTTGTTCGCCTCCATATTCACTGAAGATGGTAAGAAACTGAAAAGCCTGGATGGCATCCTCATCAACACCTTTGAAAGTTTAGAACCTGAAACCCTCAATGCGTTTAAAGGAGGGAAAGTGGTAGACGGGTTGCCAAATGTGTATCCTTTGGGTTTGGTACCATGCGATTTTGAGAAGAGAGCGGGAAACACACCATTGAAATGGCTTGAAGATCAACCGACCAGATCAGTGGTGTACGTTAGTTTTGGCAGCAGGTTTGCAGTGTCAAGGGAGCAGATAAAGGAGATAGGGAAGGGGTTAATGAGTAGTGGATCTCCGTTTATATGGGTAGTGAAGGATAAGAAGGTTGACAAAGACGATGGAGATAGCTTGGACAAAATCCTAGGGGATGAGCTAGTGGAGAAGATCAAGAATAAGGGGTTGGTGGTAAAAGAATGGGTGGATCAAGAGCAAATTCTCGGTCACAAGGCTGTGGGTGGGTTTGTTAGTCACTGTGGGTGGAACTCTGTGGTTGAAGCCGCATGGCATGGTGTGCCCTTACTAGCGTGGCCTCAGTTTGGGGATCAAAAGGTTAATGCCCATGTGATTGAGAGCAGTGGACTTGGGTTGTGGCCGAAAAGTTGGGGATGGGCTGGAGAGGTGGTGGTGAAGGGGGAGGAGGTTGGGGCTAGGATTGAAGAGCTGATGGGAAGCGAGTCATTGAAATTGCAGGCTGCACATATTAGGGAAGAGGCAAGGAAAGCTGTTGTTGATGGTAGCTGCAAGGATGCAATGAAGCAACTACTAGAGATGTGGAAGAATGATAGTTGAGATGACTGTTTCTATTGGTAATAATTTCAAGATGTAATGATAGCTGGTAGATTACCAATTACCAAGCCTTGATTTTATGAATAAGGTGGAAACCACTACTGTTGCCTTGATATAAAACTGCCGACCCCAATAACAGTAACTCAACTATTAACAATAAATAGCTACTCAATCACCGTGGCTTTGACTACTTTCCGGTGTAAGATAACAGAAGTAGTAGGCCATCAATATTATTTCAAGGATGTAATGTAACATACATTTTTCGCGGAATATCCACGCTCTGGCCTCTGGTTAGGAAAGAAAAAACGAACTACAAAAAAGCGGAATGCAGAGGAAATGACATGAAGGACATATTTGAGATGTTGATGTTGCAGAACGAATACTTGTACCTCTTTAACTCTGGATCAGTTCATCTTATGAATCACAGAGTGGAAATGTTTGAGCCCATAGTTTTTTCCTTTTTACGGAGGATCGAGGTATTGCAGGTGTGGGTTGGGCCTGGGGTTGAAGGTGAGCCCGTATATGTTCAAGAACCGGTGCTGTTAGTTTTTTAGAGGCCCTGCCCGTACTTTCTTTGGTTTAAAACGCAGAGGTATATTAAAAAATATACTTGAGCTGATGAATGTTTAGGAGTCGGTAGCTCAAATCGACTCCTAATTAGTACAAGCATTGGACTAGTACAACGACGTGGGAGACATAGTGAATGATAACAACTCGAAAAAATCGAGAACTAGGGAACCAGTAAAACAACAAGATAATTACGAAACAGAGTTAGTATGAGACTCTCTACTCATGGCGAGATATCCACTTGCCGCGCCCTTCCCGACCCAGCCGCGAGGACATCGGGCGAGATGATTATTCGGGACGGGAACAGCCTTCGGAGTTACCTGTTAACACATCCGGTTAAGGCTACCCACCTCCTGGTGGATCTATAGCCCTGCCCGTACTTTCTTTCAATGAGAAAATATTCCTGGCAGCTCCTTATCACCCCACGTCACTACGATGACGCATCCCACCTTGCACAAGCTGACATCACCCACCGCATCACCACCGCCCATCCACGTGTATCCTCCTTTCACACCACGAGTATTTCGTGGGAATAAAAACCCCCAAAACCAAAGCAGACTTCTTCTATAATATGGTCAACGAAGAAGAACAAGAAAGCATCTCTTCGAACAAAAGCAAAATGGATGCCAAGGAGAGGGAGCGGAGAGATGACGTCGGCGACAATATGGGCCGGAAGAGATCGAGGAAGGAAGAGGGAATTAACGGAGCTACGGAGGCGGTGACGACGGAGGAAGAGGTGGAGGAGTTCTACGCGATACTGAGGAGGATACACGTGGCTGTCAAGTATTTCGAGGAGGGTGGCGGCAAAAGGTGGACGCCGTCTTCGTTAGAGATAAAGGTTGTCGAGGAAGTTAACGCCGGCGTCGACGGAGGGACGAGGAGTGGCCAGGATTTGGGCTTGGATCTGAATGCAGATCCTGCATGAAGCTAGCTAGTAGAGAATAATAATTAATACGTATTAAGCTTCGGTCTAACAGATGTTGCTTTTCTTTATTCAGTGTTGTTTCTCACATTTGTAATATTGCACTTACGAGGTCCGTTTTGATCTGCTTTCTTTGTATTTTCTACCATACATCAATTCAATGACACGATTAATTAGCAGCAAAAAGAATAATTGTGACTGATGATCAATGGTTACTTATGTTTGTTAAGCCATCGAGTTTTTCTTACTTAAAGAGATTAGGATTCGGGTTTCTTTAAGCACTAAGTTTTCTTGATGCTTTTGTTTTGGAGATTGACGTAACTTTGAAGAGTGGCTGGAATTTCTTCAAGCGATTATTGTAATTGAAAGAAACGTAGAAATGCTTAGGCTTCTGATCATACATGATCATTTGTTCTTGTAATAAAGAGTGGAAACGAAAGGTTATTTTTTCCGTCACTTATGATACTAATAGCTTTGGAAAAAATACATAATACCTTATTTATCAGCTGAAAGCATGATGATAGTTGACAGGAAACATTTCTAATTATAGGAATTTATTATTGCTAAAACTAAACTAGACAAAGATGATATATGCGCGCAGTTCCTTTAGCATAAAAAAATAATGCTGTTGCTGTCCCTTCTTCTTGGGTTACTCTTATCGAGACCTCAAGTATGGGCGTAACTGAAAACGAAATTGATGATATATGGTGGGACTTGTGAAGTGGAAACGGGGAGTAAATGCAATCCTGTGCTTTAATTAATCTTGGATAAGATAGGCGGATAATCTTCTCTTTCCGTGAGCAAATTCCCGTAGAACATATAGAAGGATAACTTTTTTTGAGAATCATATAGGAGGATAACTTTAACAAAAGGTTATGGCGTACAAATATACAATGCATCTTGCCAAGCAAACCAAATGAAATTGGGGGACAATTGTTCAGTGACATTCCGATTTGGTGCCATTTGGTGTGAATAAACAAGCTGATATCCTTCGTACTCTATCAAAGATTTGCATATCTGTGCTACTTACTTGCCGGTATATATTTTTGAATATGGATATGTACTTAATTTTATCCATGGATATATATGGAGAAATCGTGAGTGGTTAATTAATAAAAAATATTGTTACTTCAAACAAAAAATACAGTAGAGTGCAAGAATAATGTTAGTTCAAAGAAAAGAAACACTATGGAACTAGCATGTGCTCCCCACCTAATTGGAAAAAGAGCATCGTTAATGCGATTCTCCAGTCCTTTGACATGAAAGCATTAAGACAACAATCATTAGTTCATTTGCACACACGGAAACAGACTTAACTATATATACATAAATTAGTGGAAAAGTTGGTAAAAATTTGACCCAATATATCACACTTAAGCATTGAAATCTCTTGAATGTCTATTATATATAGCCATAGGGATCCCTTTTTTTATATCCAAGCAAATCAAAGGCAGGTGCAAAGAAAACTGGACTGTCGGCAACAAAAACTTAACTACCTACAGATGCAGTCTTACTTTAAGAATCAAAAAGAAAGTTCTCTGAACGAATTAGCATAAAACAACTATCATGCTTTTCTTTTCTTTTTCGTTTTGTTTTTGTACGTAATAATTGCACCTAACAATTTTCAATTTGCACATGCAGCGCACAAGTAAAGGCCAGGCCGAAAAGGAAAAATACCATGCATCTGTTAATGGGTCCGGGGGTGGATCCAGTTTGGTGATCTGCTTTTTGTACTTTTGCATGATGTTGTTTCTCCATTGGGTTGCAGTTGGCCCTTCGTGTAATGGGCTTTGTGGTTAAGTTTAGAAGAAACGATAGAATCCCCCACACTGGAACTGGACCTCTTTTTTTTGTCTTCATTGTCCTCTTTCTTTTGTCTACTTAATAGTTATTCTGGACTTCATTCCTGTATTAGTTAGTTAAAACAATCAAATCACTGTTGTGGGTTCATCCTCCCACCGCACTCTGATTTGCTCTTGGCTTATTTTAGTTGTGGCTCTCTTGACACCACTATTAGTTGTTTCGTTTAGAATCTGATGAACCCCAAAAAAAGTAATCTTCAAGATTTTTCATAATTTTTTTTAAAAATCCTGCTTTGATACAAGTAAGGGTTTTTTGTACGGATGGTACCTATGGTTTGAAACAATCGTGTACCTAGAACTTTTTTGGAGACAATTATGTACCAGGAGTTTTCGCGGTCAGTTCAGTCACGGGTCTCGGGCGGGGCACTCGCTGACGTGGATTCTGCCCGTTTGAGACCTGCTGCCCGGATGGCGAAACGGCATCGTTTGAAGTGGGCCCCACACGACGCGGCACCGTTTTGTGTTACACGTGGCAAAGGTGGGCCCCATCGTGGGTCCCGGCTACTTACCGGCCATACCGACCCGGGTCGCTGCTATTCAATGACCCAACCCGACCCAATGTTACTAAAGGTGAAACCCTAAATTAAAAACCCAATCTCATCTTTTATTTTTTTTCCTTTCCCTCTCTCGTCAGTTTTCCCTCTCTCGTCTCCTCCCGTGTCTTCTTTCCTCTCCTCTCCTCCCGTTGTGTCCTCTCAACCCCGTTGTTTTCCCCCAACCTGCCGCGTCTGAGGATGTCTTCTTCACAGTCGTCATCGTCCTCGTCCAAGGTTTCACGGGGTTCATCACGGCGGCGAAGAGCGAGGAGTGGCAAGCGCATCACTTCCATTGTTGGAAAACAACGTCCTGATTTTGAGTACGAAGGTGTGGACATCGTGTGCTTTTGTGGCTTAAAGACTGGAAGATGGATATCGTGGACAGACCAACATCCCGGGATGAGGTTCCATAGGTGCAATTCATGTAATTTCTTTATGTTCATAGATGGTGATGTATGTGGGTGGGTTGCAGAGGTTGTGAGAGGCTTGCGGGACAGGGAGCGGGAGTTGCATGAGGAGAATCAAAGGCTTATGGCAGAGATCCATAAGCATATGACAAGAAGCGAGAAAATGAAGTATGATTTGGAGGAATTGAAGGCCGAAAGTTTAATGCTGGTTGAAGCTTGAGATGCTGTGCTAGTAGAGAAGGGGAAGTTGGAGGTTCAGTTATCACAGTATGCTGGGCACGGTGGGTTGTGCTGTTCGTGGTATGCAGTAATAGGACTGACTCTGGTTTTCCTCTTGATGCTGAAGGCGTTGTTTTGAAGATTGCTTGCAGGTGATCGGGATGATGGGTTCGAATGGAGGCTTAGGTTGTACGGATGATATGTTGTGTTTGTTGTATGTTGCTGGGTTTGTATCGATGATTTAGCATGGGCGTTTTAGCTTGGGTGTTTTCCTGCTGGGTTTGAATGGGTGTAGAACCTGGGTTTGTATGGGTGTTTTTGTGTTATTAAAATTGTAGGACTATGCTCAATCCATCCTTGTACCAAGTGGTTTCTGTTTGAATGGATTAAATGTATGTTTAGTAATGTGTTGGATTCTCTCTAATCAGTTGATGTATGTTACTGTTGATGTATGCTGCCCATGATGGAAATGAGAATGTAATGCGATTGAAAGCTTCATGAATAACCTGCAAATAGAGCTAATACATAAGCATAGAGGCCAATTGCTGACACCATAACGTAGGTCAATTGAACAAAACATAATGTCTTGCTGCATGGCACACAATAGCAGTCAATATTACAGCAACACAATGCCAATCACCCGAAAATAGAGCTTAAGACAATAACATAAACATAGTGCTTAAGACAATAACATAAACATAGTGCTTAAGACGATACATCCAGATTGCGCCTGTTTGTGAGGCACACATTACACAAAATACTACAGGGGGTCTTCTTCTTCATGCGGTCTTCTTTTTCTTCTTGTGGGCATTACTGCAGCTTTCCTGGGTTGACAGTAGCTTATTTTTGGTGCCCCTATTGCCTGGGTTACGTTGGGTTGTTGTGCATCTACCAAACGCAACTGAAACTGTCTTTGATCTAGTCAAAACAGTCTTCTGAGACTGTAATGTTGATGCC
>JAKUCV010007658.1:4293-26347 GCA_028386065.3 Turnera subulata
TTTTTTGCACAATTAATATTAATCTAGATAATAAGAATGTTAATAATAATGGGCCAAAATATCCTTATATAAAATTTTTAATTACAAAATTTTTCCTATCTGACAATTTAATGATGGATTATATTAGGAAATTAAACAATAAATGACCCATGTGAATTTTAAAGCGTCTAATAATTTGAAACAAAATAAAAATCTTGGAACAAAGTTATATTTTGGAACGGAGAAGCATTAAAATTAATTAAATACTACAATTGCTCTCTACGTATTTTCATATTTTGAAAATAAAAAATAATTTATTTATTTTCAATGCAATTAAATACATCTTGAGATATGTAATGTAATTACATAATTATTTAATAGTTTATAGCCCATCCAATTATGATTTTTTATTATTAGGGTGATATTTAGAAATTTCTGGTGGATACTAACTAAACCATTAAAAGTATAAATACGAACTTGAAAGAAAATTAAATCAATGCCCATGATGAGTTCTTAGACTTATAACCACGATTCACCCTGATCAATTTGGTAAGAGATTAAAAAGCTGCTTACTATATTTTTTAAGATAATAAATTTTGTTTCTAATAATAAAAAGTCTTACTATTTGAAAACAAGGACTATATAATATTTTAAATTTTATTGACAGGTCAAATAAGTTAACTAAATCTTTTGAGCTTTCATGGTTAGTTAGCACGATAATATTTCTAAAAAGAAAGATTGAGTGTGGGCAAAATAGGCTAATTAAATTTTTAGGCTAAAATGTAGTAAGGGAAATATTTTTTTATGGATGCCAGTGTAGTCACCTGCCTACAGTGACTACACTGTGCATCCGTCTCTGCTTCGAGTGGAAAGCTGCAATTAGAGCATTGGGGCAGGCGCAGTCTGTTGAGGGACTGGATCGCCTAAAACCCACTTAAGTTTGTTGATGTACATGTACCCTGAGGCGTTAAGGTCGGAAGCGTTGTTTGATAGAATGAAAGAATCTATGATATTAGGTATCCCAGTATCTTTGGAGGTTGTTGCTTTGATGCGATCTCATGTTACTCATTGGAATCACCGTGTTGTACATCTTCGAGCTTTGTATAGGAATGGGAATTATCCACTTCCTCTGGTTTCGCCTTTGTTTGAGTTGGTACGCCTTAAGTTGAAGGACGATACCCTTCCTCTTTCAGATACCGATCGCCGCCAACGAGAAATACAAAACATAGCGCTGGTTATTTGGGGTATGGCGATTATGAAGGAGGCGGCTGAGGCGAAGAGGTGATTATATTGTTTGAAACTATTTTTGTTCAATAATTTTATTAAACATATTGTTGTTGGATCCCATCCGAATGAACAGCATGAAGATAATGGTGGTGGTTGAAGAGGACGAGGTCGCGAACATGATCTGGTATGCTTCATCTTTTGTCGATGAGGATGTGGAGTGGGGGGAGAAAATTATCCTTGTACATCGTCCAAAAAGATCAACAAGTACTTGTTGAGAATGTTTTTAGAATTTTTTTTTAGGTGTTATAATTGGTTCTAATAATAATACATTGAGATACAACGGTTGCATTTAAGTGTTAGAGTCTTCTGCTTAGAGGTACTAGACTATTTCAAGTGTTGGAATCTTCTATTAGAAGTACTTGACTAGACTGGTTTGATATGCTAATCAAAGGTGTATATATGCTAATTTAATGTTTACTTTTTGTTTGTTAAACTTTGCTTTATCTGACGTTTTTGTTTCTTACTTATTGTCATTTTACTACAACACTACAGGACTACAAAAAGTCCGTAAAGTAGGTTTGAATGCTAGTGGGGATAAGGAGGAACTAGTGTGGTAGAATGCTAATTCTTTTGTTTTAAAGAAACGCCATTAATTCGTAGCAGCCTTCCATACCTTGTACATATTGCCAGCTTAATGCCCCAGTTTTTGCGATGCTCAAAGTAATTGGTTCCAAACAGATATAGGATTCATCTCACAAAACAGTCCGTGTAGCCATAAAGGTCTAATCTTGTTTTTTTTGGTCGAAATAAAGGTCTAATCTTGTTGTGGCTACGTTTTTTCTATAACTATATACGTGGTGCGTGGCTAATGGCTATAGTACTTTTGGTCTTTGAGATATGCAATGTATTTTTTTCGAATCTTATCATGAACAAAATAGAAAAGTTACATAATGGTCGGCATGAAAGCCAACCAACTATCATATGGAAACAGATTACGATGGATGCGAAAAACCGATAAATTGTTAATTATTTCCTTATCTAATTGACAATGGCAATCGCGATGAAAAATAACAAAAAGATCATATATAAACATATATATATCAGAGATAAGTACCCCAGGGTTGCTTTAATTGTAGCTAATTTTTGTATATATTTTACCCTGTATTTTAGCTTTCAGATGTCGTTTCTGTTTTGCTTCTAAAGCTGTAAATCAGTAAATCAATAATGCATATTGACCTCGATTTTGTTGGGGCCGGGCCTAGCCCGACTCATGCGGGGCCCATTAGGCCCCCATGAAATTGGGCTGGGTCGGTTCCAACTTAATTCATGTCTAATTCGTTTTCTATCATCCAACTCGAAATTTACATACAATAATAAGAATAATTTGGAAAAAAATAGAGAGATGATAATAGTTAAAAAATGAAAGGTATTTGATAAAGAATTGCAGAAGTTATTAAATAA
Organism: Turnera subulata; assembly: GCA_028386065.3. Classification (NCBI taxonomy): domain Eukaryota; kingdom Viridiplantae; phylum Streptophyta; class Magnoliopsida; order Malpighiales; family Passifloraceae; genus Turnera; species Turnera subulata. The sequence goes on from JAKUCV010007658.1 coordinate 6,961, forward strand.
TTTAAAATAATATTTCCCTAACACGTGTCAATACCAGGATTAGTCAGCCATAGAGAAACCAAAAAAAAATAAAAAAAAAAAAATTAGATGGACTCGTAACATGTAATACTTATATCCAGTCCATATAAACCTAAGAGTAAATTAGTTATAAAACCAAACTTAGATGGGTAACACAAATTTTTATACACCAAAGGTAAGCCTCTAGAATGCACCAATGCGCCCATTATCTCGCACCTTTTTTCCGCAGACGACAGTCTGCTGTTCTGTGAAGCGTCCGTCCAGGAGGCAGCCATGTTGAGGCGCATTCTGACACTGTATGAAGGTCTCTCAGGTCAGTGTATCAATAAACAGAAATCCAGTATCTTGTTTAGCCCTAATTGCTCACCTGAGTGCAAAGCTGCTATCATGGATATTCTGGAGATACCTATGGCTTCCCAGGATGCTATGTATTTGGGTTTACCTTCTTATCTGAGCAGGGAAAAAGAGACAAGCTCTTCAGTATGTGAAAGATCGCTTATGGTCTCGCCTCCAAGGCTGGAAGGGTGGACGTTTCTCCCGTGCTGGCAAGGAGGTTTTAATAAAGGCAGTAACGCAAGCTATACCTTTTTTGTTTTTTTTGAGAACCAACGCAAGCTATACCTGCTTATGCCAGGAGTGTCTAGTATTCCAGATAGTTGTGTTTGGAGTTATCTCAGCTTATGTGCAAGTTTTGGTGGGGCTGTAATTCAGAAACCAACAAAATACATTGGATGAGTTGGGCCCGTATGTGCCGCCCCAAAAACCAATGGAGGATTGGGCTTACGTGATCTTTGCGCTTTTAACCTAGCCTTGTGGGCTAAACAAGGGTGGAGGCTGCTTCAACATGATACATCTCTTTGTGCCAGACTTCTAAAGGCTAAATACTATCCAGATTGCTCCTTTTTAAATGCCCCTCTAGGCAGTAATCCGTCGTTCACCTGGCGCAGTATTTGGAAAGCACGGGCTACTCTATGTCGGGGACTGGTTTGGACTATTGGTGATGGACAAAAGGTTAATATTTGGCATGATCCCTGGCTCCCTTCTCCATGGCAGTATCGGGTCTTGACCCGTCCTGTGTTCACCACCCTTTCTCTCCCGTGTCTCACAGCTTATTGACAATACCTCACGCACATGGAACTCTAATCTTTTAAACTCCACTTTTATCCCCTCTGTTGTGGAGTCCATTGTATCTATTCCTCTGCCAATAATTCCTAAACCTGACAATCTTCGTTGGCATTTTACTAAGGATGGTGCGTTTTCTGTCAGATCAGCATATTGGGCTCAGTGAGAGTTTAGCCAGCAGACGGATGAGGATACACCGTCTACATCGGATCCCCTACCTTTAAAACGTTTTTGGAATTTGGTATGGTCTCTAGATTTACAACCTAAAGTCAGGATCTTTGCATGGCGGGCTATCCATGATATTCTTCCTACTAAGCAAAATCTGATGAAAAGGAAGATTAAACAATCTGCTCTATGCTCTATGTCCCATGTGCCATCTGCAGGATGAGACGTTTCATCATGCTCTCTTCCAATGCCCTTGGCTGAAACAAGCTTGGCAACCTTTCAGAACCTCTTTGAAACAGGTAGCTGCTACTCAACATACGTCACTGGTCTTCTTTCAGGATCTCTTCTTTCAGGAGGAGGTCTTCGTTTTTTTCCAGGGAAGGGGTGCATGGGTTGTGCGGGAGAACTGAGAGGAAGAGGGACATGGTTCAATCGTTTCTGGGATCCACCCCCATATAGCTATGAAAACCAACCCATTCTAAGAACCTAACCTATCCAGGCACATTCTTGGCTCCAAACCAGTACTACCTCAACAAGTTCTTGAAATGTCTCAGCAAAAGAGCACGCCAATTCCTCACCCCCTACTTTAAAATCATCCAAAAAACCATGGTTTGATTCTTTCTTTGCTCTTTTTTTTTTTTTTGCTTTTTTATCTAAATTATTGATTTTTTAACCGTGCTGATTATAATTGGTTTTGCTCTTTTCTTTCTTTCTTAATTAATATAACTAGGGTTTTGAGGTCCCCTCTGGCCTCCCTGAGGATGACCGTCTCCCGTTTAATATAATCCGACCCATCCGACCCATATGCGAGTATCTCGATCCCAAAACGCGATTGCAAGAGGAATATATATCTCAAGAAAGCAATCGATATGTTCATGGATACTGCTCTAGAATGGGTTCAAATCTTGACGGTAATTTTGTTGCTTGATGATGATATCCTAATTTCATATGTTAACTAATGGAATTCATCAAACTAATTTCGTATGTTAGATTCCTGTTAGGACATAATCCCTCCTATTCTTTCCCATTTATATTGAAGGTGGGACTCAACCCAAGACCTGAAACCCTTGCATCTTGCAAGAGTACTATAGGTCCATTGATTGAATCAATGTCATTAATATTGCAGGGTGAGGAACATAAGCTTGTGAGTGTTGATCGTGTCAATGGCTATTTGGCTTGGTGCGAGCTCTACTTCCTCACATTCACTGCCACAAATTTGTCTACCAACCAGACTGAAACTTTCCAGGCTGTGATACAGTTTGAGGAGTGGCTGGAGGTGGATTTGCGTGTGGAGGGGATAAAGTATTATGTCACTCCAAGTTTCACATGGGCAAAGCATCTCAAAAAAGCTGTGAAGATTTCTCATCAACAACCTGAACAGGATGTATAGCTGCAACCTGTTTCACATGGGCAAAGCATCTCAAGAAGAGTACTGGTCCTGTATATATATATGATTCTCAGTTTAATTCCTCCTAGCTAGCCTCTTCAATTTTTCCTCGTACTAGCTAGGTTCTTTCTGGTCAATGAGAGTATATGCACCGCACCATTATTATTTACTCGTATACTTCTTGTGTTATATAGTTGGCGAAAAAATTCCAATCTTGGTACTATACAAGTTCAAAGCAGACGACGGTCCATTTTCGATACTTGAAACAGGACGACCAGTCGTTGAAGGACAGATAAATTGGAAATGCATGTGAAAGAGTTTCCCGAATGGACAAGCACGTCGCCGCGTAGAGATATATTATTAATTTTAATTGTACAAACAGCCCTCAAACAATCCGTTGTAGTCTAGTTGGTTAGGATACTCGGCTCTCACCCGAGAGACCCGGGTTCAAGTCCCGGCAACGGAAACTATTTTTAGACAGAGATGCTTCAAATTTTTTTCGTGAAATTCTACTCGAAATTTGCATACAATAGTGGCCTCCCCGTGTGTAAAATTTTATAGAACGGGATTGAGTAGCAGAATGAAACTGAAGCGAAATTGCACAATTAGATCCTCAAACATTCATGTTTGCATGGTTTTTCCCTACTTTTGTTATTATTGAGTAAGGTAAATGTTTAGTTATTATGTATCTAAAAATGACTTGATTGGAAAGGAGAGGATAAAGAAATTTTTATTTTTGAATTTGTGGCTTTTAAGCGGAGGAAATCAGAAGAACAAAAATTTGTCATTATGGGGCATTGGGTTAAATACAGTGTACCTACCTCAACTTTGGTTTTAAAACAAATCAGTACCCAAACTAAAAAAACCGGTATTTTGGCACCCCAACTTTCAAAATCAAATAAATTGGTACTTCTGTTAATATTTGCATGTGACGCCATCCAGGTGCCTTCTTAAGAGGCGTTAAAAGTTAAGAAAAAGAAACGTGTGTCATGCATTGCATATTTCCCTCCATTATTTTCCCTCCACCATTTCCCTCCATTATTTTCCCTCCACCATTTCCCTCCTCCACTGTGAACCATTTCCCACCCAAAAAAACTTTTGTTGTCTATAACCCCAACTCTTCTCCCACCAAAAATCCACACCCATTCCCGCCATCCACACCACCATACCACACCCACACCTTTCTTTCTTAAATAACTCCACCTGCAGCATCAAAACACACACACAACACAAGACACATAACCATAGCATACCATATCAATCCAAATCAACAATATCTTCCTCCTCTGTGAACTATTCACGTAGCTATGCAAGAAAGCAAGAGGCTGATTTTCACAGGTTTTCAAATGTGATGTGCAGATGCTACACAAAAGCCATGGACTAGCAACAATTTAGCCATGACAGAAAACCTCACAATGGACATTTCCATTCTATATTCAATACATGCAATTTAGCCGTCAATACAACACAAGAGAACAAAGCACTTACATGCCAACATAGTCAGAACATTAAAATTAGTTTAAGTTACATGCCAATAGAGTTAAATTCTCAAGTTGATAATGGCATCAAAAAATTAGCATGCTATCCTACAAACTGACTTACATGCCAGCATAATTAGATGATTAATAATAGTTTAAATTACATGCCAATGGAGTTAAATTCTCAAGCTGATAATGGCATCAAAAAATTAGCATGCTATCCTATCTGTAGTTTATATGTTGCACAATCGCAACTTATATGCTAAACAAAAACTCAGTTCCCATTGTTTTATTATTATAGTTTCAGGGCTTCCATATCTTTCTAGGAGGATTTTGTTGGCGTGATGTACTTGCTTTCAAGGTCATTCCACTTCTAGCTGATGCCATGAAACCAGAAATCGGCCTTCTAACCTATGACAAAAGATGCAAACCATTGACACAGTAAGTAGGCACATACATATTAACGATGACATACCAAAAGAAAAAGGAAAAAGAAGAAAAGGAAAGGGAATAAATATTTGACAAAGCATGGACAGTGAGATCATCTCTTACTCAAAGTGCATGTATCACAATCCAAAAATGGCCAATCCAAATTCCAAAGTGGCTTTGCAAGTGTAATTGATGCTTGAACAACTGCCAGTTATGACAAGTAAAAAATTATTTAACTAAACACATTTAGTACAAACTTACTGGAATTTGTTCAGGGTTGGTTGACATTGCCGTTAAGCTTTGTGCAGGGGCGCTTGCTGCTGCCATTGAGCTTTGTGCAGGGGAATTTGCTGCTGCCATTGTGATTTGAGAAATTGCGCTTGATGTTGCCCCTGAGCTTTGAGTAAGGGCATTTGATGTTACCATTGTGCTTCGAGGAATTGCTCTCTTTGTCTACCATAGCATAATATCATACAAATAGATAGTTTACTTAGGTTAGTGCCAATATTGTTTAACTTGCTGCTAGTTTACTTAGGTTAGTGCCAATATTATTAAGAAAATATATAAATAAATTGCTGCTGTAAATTAAATAAATTAAATTAGAGGAGAAAACTTAACTGGTAATTTTGAAGGCCTACTTGCTGTGTTATGTGCATCTTGCACAACAAGTTGAGGTATGGGTGATGATGTCTCATGTCCTACATGCACATACTCCTCTTCCACACTAATATGTGTTCCCTCATCTCTCGGCCTGTTACTTTGCTTTGCTTTTGGAGGCTTAGCATTTGGGTGTCGTGGATTATTGCAAGTCCTAATGTTGTGGCCAATCGCCAAACAATTAGTACATGTAATTAGAGTCCCCTTCTTAGTAAGTCTATATGGTTGGGATGGAGGTTCTTCACCCTGCGCTCTACGCCTTGCAATTGTTTTTTTACCCCGTTGCCAATTTACCATCATCCTGACATAACAGAATAGTAGCACTTATTAAGGATCAGTCAAAGATAAGATTCCTTTGAATGAGCATGGAAAGGGTCCTAAAAAATGTGGTGACATGAGCTTAATCTGATACAGTCATAATCCTTTTTTTTCTTTGACGAAGGAATATAAATAACTTTCATTGAAACGGAAAGAAATACAAACCAAACCAGGTACTGCGAAAGATTGCGTAAAGTCCATGCTTACACTCAGTATCTTCAATCCTTGATGCAACCAGTGGCATCACTTTAAAAACAAATGAATTAAAATTATTACAATACATAAATCATATTTAAAAGGTTTTATGAGAAAAACTTAGCCGTTAAGAACACAGTGAAAACATCAATGTAAGTCTCACAAATGTAACTGAACTATAAAATTGTTAACTGACCAGCATTAAACTTCACAGCGAAATGATCAATGTAACAGCTTTTTCTTATGGAAAAACAATATATAAATACATCTCAACTAACAATCATGTCCCATTAATCACGGTTCATGGATTTCATAGCCTGTTTCTACAGTAATTAATAAATACATGAATACTTTCATTTTCTAATCATCCATAAACTTGCATCCTTTACTTATAGACATTCAAGTATTTTTAAGATTCGCTTAGCACCAGTAACTTAATACCCAAGTACTAGTAACTTAATAAGCAATCAAGCCTCAAAGTGAACAACCATCAATGCATTTGGCGTAAAACTTCTTTCACAGTGGCAAAAAATCCCAAAACAGAGACATTAACGAACATAATCAAATGCTTAAAATAATAAGCTTCGCACAATCACTATGGCTACATGGATTCTAACTCTCCCAAAGCCTTGGATTGTAACTCTCCAATGAGCCTAAAAGAATGGTAAAGGAATTCGATTAACCAACCAACCATATTAAAAACTAAAAACAAATAGCATAACAGAGTTAATTTCTAATATCCACAAAAACTAGATTTTGTTCTCAAAATATGTTAGCCATGCATACCCATAAGTACACGCATGATTAAAACCCCAGTTCCTATCACCAACGCCAAAGCCAAACCCTAAACCGATACCCACCACAAAGTTTTCTAAGTAAATGGACATGACAGACGATGAAGGTGTTGAGGGAGTTGAATGAGAGGATGCTTGCTCACCCTTTTCACAACACTAAAAAGTGCAAGGAACATATGCTTATACCCAGTAAACCCATAAAAAAACTTAAAAAATAAACACAAGAAAAAGTCAAAATAGAGAGATCTAGCATCATTTACCAGAAATGAAGTCAAGAAACCTAACTTCTTCCTGTGCTTGTGAATTATGTTGTGGCAGGGGATTATGGCCAAAGAGTGGAAAGAAGAAGAGAAGAAAGAAGAAGGAATGATCGGGTGAGTTGAAGAGTGTGTGGGAGGTGGAGGGAAGTGTGGGTAGTTGTGTTTGTTGCACAAATTTCAATGTTTAAAATCAGCGGACATGATTCATCCACGTGTCGCACATCCACTCACTCTGTTAACAGATTAACAGCCCGTTACTTCTACTAGGATAGTGGGGGTTAAATTCTGATCCATGAAAGTTGGGGTGCCAAAATACCGGTTTTTTTAGTTTGGGTACTGATTTGTTTTAAAACCAAAGTTGAGGTAGGTACAGTGTATTTAACCCTGGGGCATTTGATAGGATTTTCCGTCTGGTTTGGGAATTAAATGGTCGCAGGCTTGAACTAGAGGTTGACTCATTGATTGCATTTGAGCTGATTACCTCTTCACCTAATTATATTATATGGGGGGGTTCAAGTCTCTTGTGTTCTGTAAACAATTAATTATGGCCAAGTCCAACCACGGTTTAGCTAGTTGTATGGCTTGGGGTCGGGCCTAACCCGAATTATGCGGGCCTTATTAGGCCTGGTAAGCTTGGCTGGGTCAGCTCTAACCCAACTCATGTCTAATTCGTTATCTATTATCAAACTCCAAGTTTACATATAATACTAATAACTAGAGACCTCCCCAGCATGCTAGGTAGTAGGTAGTGGCATCCATATTAAATTATGATCATACATATTATAACTAAGACTTCAGTAAATAATTTTTTTATTCCAGTTATTCATCATCATTGCCTTGAAATATTGGGATGCCTATTGGATTGCGTAGAGTCTCTTTCTTTGAATAACAATTCATTAAATAAACTATTAATAAGGTAACTTTTCTTATTCAAAATAATTTTTTAAAGATAATTTTTTTTTTATCTCCAATTACTAATGTGACTCTACGATAATCAAAACAATTCATTAAAGAAACTTTTAATTTTTTTTCACTCTCCACAAATGTCATATTAATATAATAGCACCTGAGTGGTTTATATTTTCGTGAAATAAGATACATGTTGTAAGATCTATTATGTTTTAATTTATTCATTTAAAAGTAAATACTATTATGTAGTAAAATAATTACAATTGTGATTTAACGAAACCTAAATTTCAAAATCGCGTATTACAAGCGATGTGTACTAATTCTAGTTATATGTTGGAATTATTGAAAGATTAGAGTTTTTTTTTGAGTAGTCAAAAATTAGAGTTATTAGAATGGCGTTATAGATAGCATAAATTTATTAAAATTTATAGAGTAACCTTAAATTTTATATCATGGTAAACATCATTGTTTGCAAAAAAGATCAAAAAGCATTTGTTGACAATTTTTTTGGGTGTATTAATTGGTTCTAATAATAACACAGCGTGCTTGCCAGTGATTCCCGATCTTGGAAGCTGGCGGTGTTGTTTGCCAGTTTCGATTACAACAGCCCAGCATCTACCTAGTTGGCTTCGAGAATATCCATAATGAGTGGATTAGGTTTGATGATGTTGACTTCCTTGAACTCTTTACGATGATAGCACTGATGGTTTTTTTTCGAGCTATACCCATTTCAGTTTACTTGCTGGTAGATTTGGACCTAATCACTTCAGGTTAGCGATTAGGGCCTTGGTAATGCTCGGGCAAAAAGACCCTTTAACCACTTATAATGATGGATATACATTATCATGTGGATGTATCCGGAAGCAATTAGTTTGAATACAATGTTTAATGCTTTTTAGTGTGCTACGAGGGAAGGTGTCGACATAGATTGTGAAGGTTGAATGATCGATGTAGTACATAATTGGAATGATCCTTGTATGGACCTCCAAGCCTTTTATCAGAAAAGAAATTTCAGGATCAGACTGCAACTACATCGTTGCATAACCTTTGGGAAGATACAATCGGATGTATAACTGGAAATAGAGCTGATATTTCCGATTGGCGGCACAACCTGGCGCTGGTGATTCGCAGTTTGGCCATTATGAAAGATGCAGAGCAAGAAAGGCAAGTTACAATTCTTTTTTCAAAAAATTAACTACTGTTAAACAATTTGTTTAAATTGTTATTAAAGTGGTTGCTTATTGTTGAACCAGCATAAATCTATTGGTGGATGTGCCTATCATTCGGGAGTTATGGCCCGAGGACAAAAGAGTTGATAATGATTATGGAAATGTCGATGAAGTTGTTGATGCACTCCCTCCAATAAACTTTTTCCTTTGGCATTATAGTAGTCAAGTGATTTTGAGGTAAGGATAACAGAATACAATCAAACTCATGTTGGTAGTGAATTTATTCAGTTCAAGTATTCTCTTTGCAAGTCCAAAATCTGAAACATGTTGACATGTGCTTAAGAAGTATAAATTAACTCCACAAAATCACATATGGTCGTAAGCAAAAATCAAAAGTAAAGAAACATACTTTAGGTTTATAGTTCTTGCATAGATTACTTCACTTCCCTGTAAATTTACTCCAGATTGGTGTATCTCAACCAATCATAACACCTAAAAAATTTCACAACAAAGACTTAATTATCTCTTTTGTTGCAAGATGTATAGGGATACTCAAAAGTGACCATCTTCAAGACACACATCTGGTTGCCAACTATTATTGTCCTGATGGTCATCCTAAACTTGATTTTCTCGTCTGGTTGCAGGCTCTTTCTTTTCTTGCCCCTATTATTTTGTTATTCTGTAAGTTCCATTATAAATAGGTTTTCAAATTGTCTGGATGCCAAGAAATGAGACAGAATCCGTTATTAAGCGTTATCAAACAGATGAAAAAATTTTAAGCTCGAGAAAATTACTATAGATGTTGAATTTATGATGTGTTGAACTGTAAATGAGCTACGGTGGGTCGACATTCTAAAGGACTCTCCTCTCTTTCTCTCTGTATGTCTTTCTGTTTGATTTAGTTTTCATAGTGTATTTCTGTGTGTAGACTTATCCCTTCAAACTACCTATTATATTTATTGTCCATTTAGCATTGTGAGTAGCATACCGTCAGATATATCAAAGGTCGTTCAATGTGATGAATTCGAATACAAAGATTCTGTTGATGATTCCATCCCCAAGCACCAGGGTATCAATGTTTGTTTGAAGATGGCTCACAAATGATAAGCTATCCCTCTTTGTTGTATCGATAAACAAGGATTTAAGAGAACAAAGGAAAAATAATTACATCATAATAATTATAGGATTTTCACAATTAACACTGATTACGTAAATCAAGTCGTAAATCATCGTGAATGGGCCATGATGTTACCATCCAAGTGTGATGAGAAATTGATCCATGTGTCCATGGAAACAAATGTAATTTCTGACTTTTCTGACCATGTAGAAATCTTTCTAGTTGTTACTTGTTCGATAAAATTGTGATAGATCGTGAATACCGAGCTATTTTCCTTGGGAGCAGTATTTCACTTGGGAAGTCATAGATCTTACAAGTCGTGTGATCTCCACGAACATTTATGCAGGTTTTTCGTCTCTCTGTAACCTGTTCGGAAGGAGCAACCATCTCTTCATCGTATAGATGAAAAAGACTTGCAAAAAACGGGGAGAGATTCTCAAGAAGCACTTGCTCCACTTGTAACACACTAAAAATTTTATCTGATTGTTTCTTAATCCCTGTGGCACCACTGCTTCAGTCTGATGTCAATTCTTCTTCTGCCCGGCTGCGGTTGCATTTCGTCTTTCCAAGATGCAGGGATTCCCGGGCCAACCTTCTCCTACTCTTATTACTTAGATGTCTGCTGTTATGTGGGATTGATCGTTCATTTTGAGCACGAGTGCCTTGTTGATCAGGCATGCTTGTAGTTACTTGAACCCATGAATCCCAGTGGTGGTATCTTCATATGTCGGTACATTATAGTTTCACTCGAGTCATTGCTGAGTGCAACACACAGAATATCTTGATGAAGTTTTGGCCAAAAATTTACAAATTTTCCAATTATCAGCGGATTAGCCAATGATTGTTGTAATAACCACCAGTGTTTGAGGTATTTGGCACACTCGTGTGATCAGGACCACGATGGTAATGCAGAAAAGGTTATCACTGGATTTAAAAGAGCTCTAGCTGCTACACTCTGTATAAGAATAGTTTCGTTAATCATCAGTTTCAATAATGTAACATGGTTACTAGAGGACGACTTGGTAGGCAAAGATGTCGCACTACTAAAATCTTGAAGGATGAGTAAGTTCGATAAATGAGCGGATTGTTTTTTTTTTTTTTGTCATCAAGGAGAGTTGCCTCATTTCTTCTGAGAAGTCGAACTAGTCCCTATGTCGCAACTTCCCAACCATGAGATGACTGATGGGAAAAGTAGTACTGCATTGTATATAACTTGGATAGAAGAATGACGTTCCATCGATCATGCTTATTTTCTATGCCCATCTTTCTTTTTTCTTAACTCTTTCTTTTTTAAAAAGAATCATAGAGTATAGGCCTACAAGCAAAGAATACCTCCCAAGTGGAGAATAATTGTTCAATCTTGCTATTTTGTCCCCTGGTGGTAAGAAAATTGAATGTTTGCTTAAGCACTTCTTTTTCCTTCTTCAACGTCAAAACTAAAAACCACTTTCATTTCACTCACTGAAAGTAGAGTACAACTCACTCTAAAGCTGTACAAAGGTTAGCAGGGGCACCGAACTCACCTGAACCGTTTAGCCTATTCAGTCTTGCAACTTAGCAACACTATCAACCACATGATTGGCACTTCTGGAGCATTTCCATTAGCTAGCAGCTAGTTTACAAGAGTTTCAGAATCAGGCTCAAGACCAACCTTCTGTCACCCAAAAAAATCTAGCTCTGTTGGTAGCTAATCGTAATCCGCAGGCCTCACCAACTAGCACCGAAGCGCATGCCCCTTCCTGCCTAAGGATATCAACCAATCGACAGCGATTGTCTCTGATCATAGTAATTAGTACCCATACTAGCCTGTTTACTGGCTTGCACATAAGAGCAATCCCCACTAATGTTGTACCATCCTTCCGGAGGAGGCTGCAAAAATTCAGAAGACCGAGTAACTGCACTAGAGCTAGTAGGCCAGCATTGCAACTGCAATTCTGAGGTCAGCAAATTGTGCTCTCTAAAGGCAGGTAAACAACTTCCGTTCCATATTCCCACACATAAGTTAATGAGACTTCCAAGGATGGATTGGGTCAGGTCTGCCCAAGTTTACCACATCTCAATCCACCAATTTGTGGAACTGAGCAGCTCCTCTCTGGTTGGCATATCGTCCTAATGGCTTGCAAACCTTGTTGCGGGGGCATGGCAACAGAAGAAGAGAAAATCCTCCAAGGATTCCGCTTCAGACCCACAAAGGCAACAAAAGATCATCCCTTGATATATGCCGCCGCATCAAATTTGCTTTGGTGGGAAGGCCATTATGCAGTTCCCGCCACAAGAAATTCTTCACCTTAGGCAAAGGTTTTAATTGCCAAACTGAATTCCAGTTCAACTCCTCCTGCACTGCACCCTTCGCGGCCCCTTCCCTTGACACGAAAGGTGATGCCCTGATTTAATAGCGCCAAAATACAACAATCAACCTTTCCTCGGGGGCCAAAGGAGTCAACAAGATAACATTTACATCACCCCACACCCATTCCCAGATGAGCTTTTATCTCCCTCCTTCCAATTGACAGAGAAAAAGGAAACCAAACCCTACTTCCCCATTTCGGTTTCCTTCCACAAAACAACCTACAATGTCCGACCAATTCCCACCGGAACTCATCGACGACATCTTCCTCCGCCTCGACGCCCTGGACCTCCTCCGTTGCCGTCGCGTCTCCCTCCTTCACCAAGCGGCACATGGACCTCTCCGCCGACACAGACAGCCACAAAACCCAGCTCTTCCTCCAGAAGAACCACTGCCTTCTCTGCTCCTTCGACTTGGACGCCTTGGGTCCCCCCAACCTCACCTTGTTGGCTTTTCAGCTCAAGAACATCGATGTTGAACTTGTAACATCGATGCTCTGAAGCTACTGGAACTTCGAGCAAATCGGCCGAACGATTAGAACATCGATGTTGTGTCAAAAACATCAATGTTTGATGGCTTTGTTACTCAAGAACATCGATGTTTACTGAACCTGGAACTTGGCCGAGCTGTTAGAACATCGATGTTGTGCTAGGAAATTCCCAAAATTCTGCAGAAATGCAAAAGTTGGTTTTTTGGGTTACTGTTGTATTGATTTTCTCTCAATTCACTCAATCATTTTGTTTTAAACCACTCTGAACAATCAAAGTAACATTGAAGTGAAACACCAACATTTTTCTTAACTTGATTTCACTTGTTTGAAACTGATTACAAGACACATTTATATAGGCAGAAAAACAGCCTATACCAACTAAACATGACAGTTCACACTTGCTTTTCCTTAGACACTAATAATGGTACAGCTCTTCTTTAGTGGCACAACTCATAAAGAAGAGACACACAACAACTAAGATAACATAATTGATCAACACGAATCAATAATTACAGACACACTCAACTTACCCACTCATAGCAATAATAGAGTGGACCCAAGCTTAGTGCTACAGCTTGATCACACTCATGCAGCTTGATCACACTAATGCAGCTTGATCACATAATCTAACACCTTCCACGACCTCGAGAGACCCCGAAGCGACCCCAGAACCTTCGTCGTCGGTTCCTGCCACGGTTTGCTCTGCCTCTGCAGCCACGGTAACGATACTATCATTGTACTCAACCCGGCCACCCGAAAGGAGAAGACGTTCTGCGGGTTCGTCCCTACCCCCCGCAATGCCGAGTTCCGGTTCGCCCGGGACGCGGTGTAAGGTGAATTGGGTCGGATACGGATTCGGGTATGACGATGTCGGTGGCGAGGATTGCGGCACGTTAGAGACCCAGAGGAGGAAAATAATGATTTGTTTGCGCTTCTTACCGGGGTTACCTATAGAGAGAGTAATTTGTTTGTGTGTTGTCTGAAGAAACAAGTAAAGTACTGTATTACCATCCCTTACGTTGTGCGAACCGCAATGCATATATAGGATGGGTGCGCTTGTGGGGGGATCCTTGCCCTGGATGGCTGTGGGTATTCGTTCGGGGAGCACTAATAATGTGATCCTTGCCTTTGATCTTGCGACTGATGAGTACCGTGAGGTGCCTCAGCCCAAGTGCACAGGGGCAATGAGAGACAGGGGCATTGGGGTGATGGGTCGGTGATTGTGTCTGTTTGATATCTCGACGCATGTGTCTGTCGATGTTTGGGTGAATGAAGGAGTATGGGGTCAAGAAGTCTTGGACTAAGGTGTTCTCGCTTCCGTATGGGGTGTTGTGCAGTCAATTCATCAAGCCTCTAGGTTGTTCCAAGGTTGGGGGAGAAATTTTGATGAGTTTGGATGATAAGAAGCTTGTTTGGTATGATGTGGAGAAGAAACGAGTCTATAATGTTGGTATAAATGAAATGAGGAAGGACTACTTTGAGCCAATTGTGTGTTTGAGAACCCTTATGTCTCCTTCTGGAAGCAGTGTTTAGAGAGCCTGGATTTTGTTTATAGTAGGAACGGGAATTGAGTAGAATCGCCCCTGCTTTTGACCTTGTCCTTTTGGGGGCTTGATGCTACTTTCTAGTACTTGTTTAGGACCAGTATATATTCATATAACTCGGCTTTTATCCTACCTGTGTATACAGATTCTCTTAATGCTTGATGTGGTTGGTTCAGATTATACTGTTGTCCTTATCCTTTGCTTCACTCAAAAAATGGAATGTCCTGAAATGGTTGGTATGCCTTGATAGAGCGTTAGGGATGTCAAATGGTTATTATCTAATGTTGTGAATTGTGGCAAATACAGTGTAGACTGGTAAGCATGAGTTTCAGTGATATTAGTTGTGTTAATTGTGGTGCATGCTTTCTTGAAAGTTGAAACCAGGGTGGAACTGTGGATGAGAGAAAATTGGGTACAAGATCAGTGGTAGGTTCCGCTAGGTTCTATGGCTTGAATTTCTTGTGCGGTTTTGCCAGAACGTCAACTTTATTACTATTATGTTTTTTGCCGCCGATGTTATTCCTGATGACTGCTTAATTAAAGTATATTCAGGTTCAGACAGCAGCAAGTTATTCGTTGTCCTTAGTTTTCTGTACTTTTTACTAGCTTCCCTATCCGTTTCTTAAGAGTAGGATAAATAAAAAGAATGCAAGATCACCTCTATTCAATTCCTCTCTTCTTCTTATCGCGTCTCAAATCAGTGGGTAGTCATTCATTCTTGCTGTGTGCTGACACTAGAAGGCAAACCTACTACATCTACTTGTTTGGTGTCCATATTAGCTAACTTGCAATTACATCCTTCCATGCTTCCATTGTCACTTTCTTGGTGATTGACTGCTTCTGTTAATATAGTGCTTCACAGACTATGCATTATTTGAACTTATTACTTTCATGATCTGCTGTTGATGCCGATTGTTTCTCCAAGTACATGCTTTATCTATGTGATCTGGAATCGAGCACCAAAATGTTTGGATGATAAAAGTTCTTCAGTGGCTACTGCCAATCTTTTTGTGGTTGATGTAGTTATGCTGGCATTCATGCAAAGCTGGTTGATAAGTTTTGCATCTGCAATTGATCTTGGTGTTCTAGTAATCTTTTTAAGTCGGTTGATACTTGATACAAAGGCAACTTGTGTTAGATGCCAGTATTTCTTGCTTCTTGGACATGCAAACAAAAAAGCACTGCTCGGTTTACAATTTTGAAGGTAGCCGCTCCACCATCTAATTCCATGAAGCATGAGGCATCATAAAGTAGCTTCCTGTTTAAATAAAATATAGAGTGCACTTTTGGTCGATGCAATTTATCATCTAGCATTCATAAAATATTGCAGGGGAGGATCTGAGCTTCCAGTGGGGTTGCCTTGACTAAGGTTATACCTAGGCCTTCAGCCTTGTCTACTGGCTTATTCATTTGAGTTGTAATGCTAAAGCCCTGAAGAATCCTAGCAAGCGCCAGGTGCAACACTTGCAAAGCAAATGTGATGCCAGGACAAGACCTTCTCCCTGAGCCAAATGGAATCAACTCAAAATGTTGACCTAAAACAGCCACTCGCTCCCCCTGTTTCTTCAGTAAGAAATATTTCTGGCATGAACTTGTCGGGATTTAACCAGATACTTGGGTCTCGGTGCAGCTTCCACAGATTAGCAAGCACACGAGTCCCTTTGGGTATGTGATAACTCGCAATATAGCTGTCTTCTACGGCCTCGTGTGGAATTGTTGCAGGGCCCGGTGGGTATAGGGCCAGTGTTTCCTTAACAACAGCCTGGAGGTACTTCCAAGTCGCTAATATTACCAGAGTCCTCCACCAATCTTTCCCTGCCAACTTCAAGGTCTAGCTATTCTTGAACCTTTTCCAGCATATGCTTATTGTTCAACAAATTGGCCAACATCCATGTCAGGGCAATCGGTGTGGTTAGAGCAACCACCACGATAAGGGTCTGCAACAGGAAAGTCCAGGCTCACTCAATGAAGTCACTGTCGCAGCTACATATATGTATGTCAATGTTTTGTGGAAATAATAAAAGCATACACACTGAAAACATACACTTGCTGTTCCCTTGATAATGGTTTACCGTGAATGGTCAAATATGTAATCATCGTGAATGGTCAAATATGTAATCATCCTCAATTGCAGATAGCATCACATAATGGTGAGTTTTAGGGGGATGCCCATGATACACTTGCTCACATTTATTTAAGTATTATCCCTCACAGATATAGTTGCACCAAGCCTGCTAAGAATTCAAAATAGTTCTCATAGAATCATGTTAAATAACTAAGTTGGTGTTAGTTATCCTTGCTGGCAATACAAGTTAAAGCTTCATTTTAGTTAATCCTACATAACTATGCCTCAAACGTAAGATGAAAGTTTATGTTGTGCAAGTACTTTGAGCAGACCTTTTGGATTTAGTTCCTGTGGAAAAACACAATTACATCAACGCTTCCTTTATAAATATTTCAGAGATCAATAACAAGTCTGATTATATTTTTTTTCCCGGGCTTAAGTGAGCTTGATGTATTATGGCTCTTGCAGGTGTAATTCAGATCTTTCCATCAAGGTCCTAGAGTTGTTGTTTGGCCTGCCGGTGCCACCTTATGATCCCTGATTGTAGGAAGCACGCCCTTTTATGGAGATCCCGAACACTAAGTATTAACAATTGAAAAATATATATATTTTACCTACTTTCTTTCATTAATATGTTGCTCGGCACTCACCTTCCATAGGGTGATACCGGAGTTTAGGTGGTTAAGTACCGATTTTTTATATTTTTTTTTCAGGGAATTGACTAAAGTTGAGAGGGTAAAATGTATTGAACTCCGAGATAGAGAATGTCTATGCTTTTGCATTTTAAAAATGTCTATACTTTTTCGTCGAAAAAAAATGTCTATACTAGTAACAGCGTGAACTGTTGTGTCCTATTCTTGGTGTTAATATCGGGATTAACTTAACGTAAACCTTGATTAGAACATAACATGTGTTCTAAAGTATAACTCAATTAATTAATAGTTCTCAAATTTCCAAAAAGGATCAACCTCGTTTTGTTCTGTGGAAAGATGGGGCAGAGCCCTTATTTGTATTAATCAAAGCGAGGCTAACAAAAAAAAAACAAGTTCATTTTATACTATCTTTGAACTCAACATAAAAAAAAAAAAACATTACCTGACTAATAATCTCCCAAATATGAACCGGATCTTTTGGGCAGATTAAGAAGATCAACAAGTGATTTAATTACGAGGAAAAGTATTGTCTTGTCACAAAAAAAATTGATTTACCTGTACAGCAAATTTGAGCCGTTGGATATAGATAGATGTGCGGCTGAGATCTACTTAACATAATGATGCTTTTTATAGTTTCACAGCGAGTGAAATGAGAACCAAACCAGACCCAGATCTGTTCCTCGTCGAAAAGAAAAACCCTGCTCCATTTTTGTCTGTACACTTCGCTTTCCAAAACCCTAAGTAGGCACATCAGCAACAATCAATGGCTTCTCCTCACCACCTAGCCTCTGCCTCAGCTGATGCCGATCCAACACTGGTACCACCAACGGTTCCACCTCGCCGCCGCTTCAAGATGAAAGCTCAGAGGTGGAAGAGTCCACATGGCTCCCTTCCAGCAAGAAGGAAGCGCCCACCTGTATGGTTTTCAATTTTTATCTAGTTAAAGTTCTAATCTTTCCTTTTAGTTCTGATATTTTGTAGTGATGGGTCTCTCTGTTTATAGATAACGTAGTACAGTTTCTCCAAAATTATCCCATCTATGAATAGAACAATTCTGTCATTTTTGTTGTTGTTGTTATTATTGTTGTTGCGTCATATATGGTGTTTGCTCAGTTGTGAGAGCTTGAATTGCAGGAAAATTCTGTGTCTGAGGAGAGTTCCGGGATGAAGATAAAAACCCGGGTTCCTAATCCAGGTTCAACCTTCGAACATGGTACAGTGGTGGAGGTTACTAGCGACGTGGAAGGTTTTCGAGGTGCCTGGTTCACTGCAACCATTGTCGGCCCTGCGGGGCAAGACAGTTTGATGGTGCAATACTTGAAGCTTGTAACAGATGATATGGAAGTGCACCCTTGAGAGAAATTGCAAAGATGCAGCATGTCAGGCCTTACCCACCATGCTTGAACCTGGATTGTGCTTTTAAACAGTTTGATAAGGTGGATGCTTGGTTCAATGAGGGGTGGTGGGAAGGAGTTGTTTTGGAAGTGCTGGATGGATCAAAGTACGTTGTCTATTTCAGCTACTCATGTGAGTCGATGGTAATTGAACATTCTGAGTTGAGGCCCCATCAGGACTGGGTTGACGGCAAGTGGATTGAGGTATGGATTTTGTGTGGTTATGGTGTGTGCATATGATGCTATAATTATGCAATAATGGTGAATTGGTCTGAAATTTTAGCCTCTTATTTTGGATCCTGAACTCCCATGTAAAACTAGTACATTTGTTTTTGTAACTAAAAGCTGTTAGAATGTGACATAACAGTTTCGAGTAATAATATCCGATGCAGGCTAGCCATTTTGTGTCTCTTATTTAGTTGTGTGGTAATAGGAACTTGGTCCTTTTACTGAAAAGTTGTAGGATAAGCTCTTAACTGGTGCCATTTCATATGCCAAAATTGCCCGAAATTTTCGTAAATATAATGGCTAGAAGTTAAAAACATCAAATTTATATATTGCAAAGGTTGGTCAGCAGTGCAGTAGAACATGCAATATGAAGGGCTTTTGTCATCTGGATGCAAGATGTAGTAAACATTGCAATAACCAAGGATGTTTGCACATTTCATTTGTGCTCTGATCTGCGTGTGCATGTGCAGGACCAATGTTTTGACTGTGTTAGTATCTTGATATATGACACGCAGGGACAGTCAATGGAGTTAAACAATGATGGACAAGATGGGACAGTGAAGTTCATTAAGGGAACACAGGTCGAGGTCAAAAACAACAAGTGCCTTGTGGAATATTGTAGCCTGGACCTTGCATTAAGGGAACACT
>JAKUCV010007658.1:31579-48260 GCA_028386065.3 Turnera subulata
AAGCATGCATTGCAGGTGGACACTGAAGTCATCACATTCAAAGCAAGTATAGAAAGCTCCCTCGCAAAGCTTCTCACACTTGTTGCATATAGACACAGAGCCAAAGGGATCTGTAGGCACAAAGCAACGCAGCTCATGGTGGTGGTGTTCGCTGTTTTTTAGGCGAACATTTTGATCCATACAACTATTACCACACACCATATGGATATTGAACCCGCTACAAGATTTTTCAAAACACACATAGCGTGGGCTGAACTCATAGGTTCTGCAAGCAAAACATTGGTCATAGCTCTTTTCCACCGTGGCCTCAAGAGGGTGAGGGTGATACGGGTGTTGTATATTCACCTGTGGCATTTGTTCTAGACAGGATTTGTGAAGGAAGAAGCAGCATCGCAGGCAGCCGTAGGAAGCATCATCACACGAAATCTGCAGGGTGCATGCCTTACACGTTAGACGGCTCGTATACATGAGGACAAGCTTATGTTGGTGCAAGAAATGTTGAACCTCAGTTACGAGGTTGTTGTACTTGTTCTTGCTCTCATGGTGTTGGTGTTGATGTCGATGATCACAACTACGACCTTCGGTCTGAAGTGCACAGTACACATCAAGGTTGATCTCGCACTTCCCACAGCTGTACGAGAAGGAAGTTCGGAGATTTCTGCAACAATTGCAGACGAACCCACTCAAGATTTGTTGGAGGATGAGAGGGTGGTCAGTGGAAGAGTGAAGGGGAGAAGTGTATAGCTCGGTAGGCAATTCAAAGCATGATTTGTGGAGTGGATAACCTTCACAGACTTGGCAAATATAGGTTGGACCATTTACCTCTTCTTCGCATAGAATGCAATCAATTTTGAAGTCCTGTCTATTGTAATGTTCTAGTACATGCTCCGGAATTGCCGCCTTCTCCTCGAAAAAGGTCAAATCATGACGGCCGTGGATGAAATGTCTAAAACCCATCTTGATCTTCTGGTTTAGGAGAGTGATCGACAATTAATTATCCAAACAACACCTTCCTGTGGAGGAACTCAAGAAGCCAGCGCCAAGCCGGAACTCAAAATTACCAGCCCGTACAGTTGGAACTCATACAACACAATCACTTCACTCAATAACCCATGCAAGAAAAGAGGAAGTAAAGTCTTAGGTTGAGAATGGAGAGCGAGAGGAGGAATTGGGTGGAGCCATGAAAGTAGACCAATTACTCTGGAACAATCATAATGAGAGGGAAAACTTCAGTGGTTGAAATACAAAACCCAGGCTCAATCTATGCCATTTGGTGATTTACATGGAGGAGAGAGGTCAGAATCATGGGAAAATAGGTTGATTGGAGTTAGGATATTACTGTTTAGACACTGTTCACAATCCAAAATTTTATTTAAAACTTCATCGTAAAACTGTACAATGAAGTTAGGCTTCATGTGATGAGTATGGAAATTGATGCATTTGCATGAAAAATCTACCCCCAAAACTAATAAATTATAAGGATTGACGGTGGCATGTTGTCGCAAGACGATATAAGTAATGTAAAAAAACAATTGATTATACCGAGCAAGTCAGTTTTTGTAGTGCTTATAAATTATTCAGCTAGTAGTAATAAGAGCAATGAAGTACTACTGTCAAAACTGAATAAAAAAAATAGCTATTACTGTCAATGGTCTTTCTTTTGGGGTGCTATAGCTATAAATTAAGCAGATATATTGTAAAGCACGATGTTTTGGTTCTCATGTGGGCATCATTTCGATGGAGACATGCACGAGTGTGGACCACTTATTTTATCCTTAATTGCCAACAATCTTAGTAGTAATGACAGAAAGGATTGGCTTGTTTATTTTCTTTCTTGGTCTTAATCACGGTTTAACTTTAAACGATTGCATATTTTCTAAGAATCGATTGTCCCTTTTTTTTTTTTTCTTTCTTGCGAGAGGGAATATATATCTCGGTGCAGTCCAACAAGGACCAACGCAAAGAGAGGCCTGACCATGACCAGGTATAGTACTACGGGAAGAGGCTGCAAGTATCTCTTGACAGTAAGCCAATATGAGGGCTCTTGGATTGAAGGGGGCTGGCTTGCCGGTGAAGACAAACTCATTCCGCCAACACCAAAGCATCCAGCAGGAGATGCCAAACCACAATCGCCAAGGGATGCAATTAAAAACCAGGACAGGGAGTACCAGCTAGTTGAAGACATTTCTAATTCATCAGGATAATGGCAAACAGGACTATTAGGATGATGTAGTGCCAAGGAAACATTCAACAGAGCCATCTATTACACCAACCAAAGATCATTAGGTGCCACAACTTCCATTAGAAGACATTTCTAATTCATCAGGATAATGGCAATTGCCATGAAAATAGCAGAAAGACCATACCAGAAAGATCTGATGATGTTATATATAATATCACACCAAAGATTATTTATAAAGTAAGGCATTATAACATCTAATGATGTGATATAATATCACCACTGTTACAGAGACATACAATATGGCCAAGAAAAGGGGGGAAAAAAGAAAAACAAAAACATTCAATATGGATTGGAGATTTGAGAGTGCTGTTAATTGATTAAGGCTTCACCCTGATGAAACTTGGAGTACTATGATTCTTCTTCTGCTATTCAATCCTATATAATTATCTCTATCGATTTAGGCTGTTGTTGATCACTGTTGATGTCTGCCTTCGATAATAATATCTCTAATGAAGTATCACCCTGCAGTTAAAAGTGAACATGCAACAGGCTTAAGAAGCAGGGGTAGTATATCTGTGCTTATGAATTTTTGACTGCAGTCTGTGGAAAGCAAGAATCTGCCTGATTATAAATCGGCATACATTCTCGCCAAAATTAATTACAAAGATTTGCCAGTGTTCACGAAAACATATGATTGAGGAAATTGAGACAATGAATGAAATTTTACCTCTTCAATGACACATCCAACATGAGCTATGAACATGCATTCCTCACACCAGTAAACCGGATGATTTGGGTTTCTTGGCTCCCCACAAGCATAGCAATAGTAGACACCGGAATCATCCTCTCGTAAAGAACCAATAAGAATGAGGGGATCAACATGACAACTATGCTTGACTACTTCTGGTAGAGGGATGCATTCGATATGTATATTAATGTCACACTCCACACAGCGGTAGAATGAGTCACTAAATGTACCAGAACACGTGCAGCACTTGAATCTGCTCTTTGCACCATGCTCCGAGAACCATAAATCACATGCCGCGACAGAATAAATATCGTGCTTATGGAACTCATGTTTCAGACTGGATGTAAGATCAGTTGCACACTTGGGATGGAGGAAAAACTCGCACTCAGAACAGGAATACCCCATATATGATATTCTTGATCCACAGACACTGCAACTTCGATTTTGGTAATGCAAATTTTGTGCAGATAATCTATGTGGGAGGTGATATGATGGCTGTATTTCTAGCTTCATTTCCAAACATGACTCGTGGACTAAGAATTCGCAAGCGGGGCCCAAGCAACAATACATCGAACCTGAAATTGGCGACCAGCACACCTCACAAGGTATCCCAAGCTCACAGCTACATTTGGCCAGGGTGAGTTCATGGTGGTGACCTAAATGTTTAATCTTGACTTCAGGATGCTTCTCATTGAAATTCTGACACTGATCCTCAGTCTTAAAGGCGCATTCCGCATCAAGAGCATAAGTGCATGTATAACATTTATAATGGAACTCATTGCAAATATTTCTACATAGACCACACATAAACTTTCGTGCAACAGAGATTAACAGACGGTGTCTGTGAAGGGGGTGCCTAATGTCACGGGGGAAGACAGTGCAAGTTGGATGAAAATGAACGCTGCAGGATTCGCAAGTGTACATTTTACCGCCTTGGATCTCTGTTTCACACTTATAGCAGTTCTTAACCTCCCATCCCTCATTGGCATGAAAGGTTAACCGATGATGATCATCATGCCTTTCAATCTGCAGCCAAAGAAAATTTTAAGAGTAAATGTGGGGTTGAATTAATGTGCTATGACCACATTGGAAATAAGTTAATCACATAATTAAAATGCCTCAATTGTAAATTAGAAGAATTGGAAAAAGGATGGGAAGGGCTGCTCTTTCCTCATGAATCTTGGTGCCTAAGTCTCCTTTTTGCTCTCCTTCTTCTGCCTTCACAGGTTCTGTAACTTGCAAGACCTTGCCATCCTCTATCTGGCGAGAGGTCTTCCCGAAGGAGTGGTCGTCCTCATCAGAGATGATGCATTCTACATGAGCAACATATGGGACATCCTCTGGACATTGCTCGCAGAAATACACAGGATAGTTTCCATTTCTTGGTTCCCCACAAGCATAACAGTAGTACACACCCGAATCATCTTCCCGGAATGAATCCCTGAGAGTGAGGGGATGGAAGTGGCAATAATGGTCAATCTTTGGCGGTAGAAGCATGCATTGCAGGTGGACACTGAAGTCATCACATTCAAAGCAAGTATAGAAAGCTCCCTCGCAAAGCTGGTCACACTTGTTGCATATAGACTTAGAGCCAATGAAATCAGTAGGCACAAAGCAACGTAGCTCATGGTGGTGGTCTTCGCTGTGTCTTAGCGGAACATTTTGATCCATACAACTATTACCACACACCATATGGATATTGAACCCGCTACAAGATCTTTCAGAACACATATCGTAGGCTGACCTTATTCGTTTTGCAAGCAAAACATTTCCCAAACTTTTCCCCCGAGGCCTCATGATCAAGAGGGTGAGGGTGATACGGGTGTTGTATTTTCGCCTGTGGTATTTGTTCAAGACAGGATTTATGAAGGTAAAACCAGCATCGCAGACAGGCGTAGCAAGCATCATCATATGAAAGCTGCAGGGTGCATGCCATACAACTTCCCTCGTTTGTATACAAGAGGACAAGCTTATGTTGGTGCAAGAAATGTCCAACCTCAGTTACGAGGTTGTCGTACTTGTTCTTGCTCTCATGGTGTTGGTGTTGATGCTGATGATCACAAAGATGGCCCTCGGTCTGAAGTGCGCAATACACATCAAGATTGATCTCGCACTTCACACAGCTGTACGAGAACGAAGCTTGGAGATTTCTGCAACAATGGCAGACGAACCCACCAATATCGGACACGATTTCTTGGAGGATGAGAGGGTGGTCAGTGGAAGGATGAAGGGGAGAAGTGTGTAGCTCAATAGGCAATTCAAAGCATGATTTGTGGATTATAAATTCACAGGGTGGGCAAAGATAGGATGGACCATTTACCTCTTCTTTGCATAGACTGCAAAGTGTGTCCATACTCTCCGGAATTGCCGCCTCCTCCTCACAAAATGTCAAGTCATGAAGGTTGTGGGCGAAATGTCTAAAGCCCATCTTGATCTTCTGGTTTAGGAGAGTGGTCGAGGTTATGAAGCTAAATCCTGATTAGTCAACTCAAGATGAAAAGCTTAAACACAGTTTTTATCGTGCTTATTTTGTCTGGTCTTAAAGGAGAATCTCAGTAGTAGTATTTTATTTAGAGAAGATAATGGGACCTTGGAGGGCATATTCCCTCACACGTGTGTGCCTAGCCCTTTTTTTTTTTTTTCTTTCATGTAAACAAACATATTATCATAAAATAAAACTGCCGAGCCGGACCGGATAAGCCGTTTTATTAGTGTGCAAAAGCCAGAAAAATGTCTGGTCACTTTATACTTTAGTAAAACGACGTTGTTTTAGTTTTGCACTGATGTTTTTTTTTTTTAATGAAATATGATGATTGTTTTTTTTTTTTTTTTGAACGATCAGTGAATTACCATTCATTAAACTGGTGGAAAGTCATGGTTCGGGCTTTGGACAGATACCTGTTTAGAGACTTCTCTAACAGTAGCTGAGCCTTTTTTCCCATGATGCCAAACAAGTCTGTCAGCTCGATGCCTCGTTAAAGGGATTGGCATAATAGCATGGATTTCAGGTTCAGTGAAGAGCGTATGAAGCTTTGTGGAGTCCCAGTAGAGCCTTTCCTGATCAACCAAATCCGCAACCAGTTCGACATTGCAGTCAGGAGGCCGCGGGCTGTGCACCTTGTAAAACTCCAAGGTTGGGACCCCATGCATGATTGTATATTTGTATTAAAGTAACAACTCAAATACAATCATGATTGAGTAGCGTAACAATATTAGAGGGTGGCTCCTCAATCCAAAAGAGACTAATTGCCATTTGAGTCGTATGATGAGCCACTTTATTGCACTGTTTCTATACAAAACAGAAAGAGCAACTCCTAAAACATGCAGAGGGTAATACAATATCATTCGAAACAACTCCTACAAAGTCATCGATAATAACAGGAGGCGAACGTTGTAGACAGTCCACCAAATTTTTGCAATCCAACTCCACTATCAAGGACAAGAACCCACATTGCAAAGCAAAAAATTAAAGCCATCCCCTCTCCAATATCTAAGCTTGGAGCAACCAATGGATCCATAGCTCCATCTAAACTCTCCATAACACCTTCATAGTAAATTAGGAAGCCCATCACACACTGACTTTCAGTACTCCTAGACAAAATCTCCAGCCAAACAGATTTTATCCACTCACACCCAAATATGGCATGGTAAGAGGATTCCACCCTATAACCACATATAAAGCACTTACACTCTTGACTAATCTTCTTCTTAGGGTGCTTATGTCATGTATTTTTTCCTCTGTTTAATATAACTATGTTTCTTAGAAAAAAAAAATTACTACTATCATACTGGAAAAAAACTTTTTTTTTTTAAGCGAATAAACTTGGAATAATAGATAGAGAGAATGAAATTACATCCAAGAGTTGAATATAGAAGTGCGTGAAAAACCAAGTAAGAGAAAGGCATTCAGAGAGCATTTTGAAATGAACCATTTATTTTATCCTTAATTGCCAACCATCTTAGTAGTAATGATAGAAAGGATTGTTCTTTTTTATTTTTTTTCTTGGTCATAATCACTGGCTTAACTTTAAATAAATGTATATTTTCTAAGAATTGATTGCCCTTTTTTTTTCCTTTCTTGCCCGAGATAATATATAATTGACCTGAAAAATATGGATCACAGATGGTTGCTACAGGAGAAGTGTATATTCAACAAAGGGGAGCTAGCTGCTGCCTTCAAGCGCATTTATTTTTAAAGAACAACAAAAAAAAGAGGAGGCTAATATGTGGTCAAATATATAACGTTATCCACGTTGTCGTAAATGTTGTTTACTACTCCCTCTCTCCCTCAATATAAGATCTTTTAGACTTTG
Organism: Turnera subulata; assembly: GCA_028386065.3. NCBI lineage: Eukaryota > Viridiplantae > Streptophyta > Magnoliopsida > Malpighiales > Passifloraceae > Turnera > Turnera subulata. Next base: position 38,823 of record JAKUCV010007658.1, read on the forward strand.
TATTTTGTTTCAAAATATAAGAATGTTTGAGAATTTTGAGAAACATTAAATGAGATTTTTTCATGTTTATCTTTATTTAATTGTTGGGATAATAGAAAGAGTAAGGGTTGTTATTGAAATAATACAAATGACAGGTTGGTAATCTCAATAATAAAATTTAATAAAATCAAGCCTATTTAATGTTTTCTTAAGGGGTGTGCAAATACCTTAAAAATCTTATATTGAGGGAGTATTTTGCATAATGGCAAGCAAAAGAGCATGTAAGGTCACGGAGTTGGACCTGGAGAATCAATACTGATTTACAAGGCAACTGAAATTGGATTTTCTGCTATTTCTTTCTCTAATGGCTGCGTTCTTATTCTTCTTCAAAAGTTTAAAATCCATAGAGTTGTTGGATATGATTTGTCATGATTCATATCCTGTAAGGTTGCTGCTGCAACATGACTATTAGGATGATGTAGTGCCATGGGAATCATCAACAGAGCCATCTATTACACCAGCCAATGATCAATAGGCGGCACAACTTCCATTAGAAGACATTTCTAATTCATCAGGATAGTGGGAATTGCCATGAAAATAAGCAGAAAGATCACGCCAGAATGATCTGATGATGTTATATATAATACCACACGAAAGATTATTTATAAGTTAAGACATTAAAACATCTGATAATGTTATATAGTATCATCACTATTACAGAGACATACAATATGGCCAAGAAAAGGAAAAAAAAAGCATTCAAGATTGATTGGAATTTTAGAGTGCTGTTAATTGATTAAGGCTTCACCCTGATGAAACTTGGAGTAGTATGATTCTTCTTCTGCTATTCAATCCTATATAATTATCTCTATCGATTTAGGCTCCTGTTGGTCACTGTTGATGTCTGCCTTCGATAATAATAATATCTCTAAAGAAGTATCACCCTGCAGTTAAAAGTGAACATGCAACAGGCTTAAGAAGCAGGGTAGTATATCTGTGCTAATGAATTTTTGACTGCAGTCTGTGGAAAGCAAGAATCTGCCTGATTATAAATCGGCCTACAGTCTTACCAAAATGAATTACTATAAAGATTTGTTAATGTTCATGAAAACATGTAATTGAGAAAATTGAGGCAATGAATGAAATCTTACCTCTTCGATGACGCATCCAACATGAGCTATGAACATGCATTCCTCACACCAGTAAACCGGATGATTTGGGTTTCTTGGCTCCTCACAAGCATAGCAATAATAGACACCGGAGTCATCCTCTCGCAAAGAACCAATAAGAGTGATGGGATCAACATGACAACTATGCTTAACTACTTTTGGTAGAGGGATGCATTCGAGATGTATATTAAGGTTACACTCCACACAACGGTAGAATGAGTCACTAAATGTACCAGAACACTTGCAGCACTTGAATCTGCTCTTTCCACCATGATCCGAGAACCATAAATCGCATGCCGCGAAAGAATAAAGATTGTGCTCATGGAACTCATGTTTCAGACTGGATGTAAGATCAGTTGCACACTTGGGATGGAGGAAAAACTCGCACTCCGAACAGGAATACCCCATATATGATATTGTTGATCCACAGACACTGCAACTTTGATTTCGGTAATGCAAATTTTGTGCAGATAATCTATGTGGGAGGTGATATGATGGTTGTATTTCTAGCTTCATTTCCAAACATAACTCATGGACGAAGAATTTGCAAGGGGGGACCAAGCAACAATACATCGAACCTGAAATTGGCGAACGGCACACATCACAAGGTATCCCAAGCTCACTGCTACATTTGGCCAGGGTGAGTTCATGGTGGTGACCTAAATGTTTAGTCTTGACTTCAGGATGGTTCTCAATGAAATTCTGGCACTGATCCTCAGTCAAAAAGGCGCATTCCGCGTCAAGAGCATAGTTGCATGTAGAACATTCATAGTGGAACTTATTGCTAACTTTTCTACATAGACCACACATAAACTTTCGTGCAACAAATATTGCAGACAGACGGTGTCTGTGAAGAGGGTGCCTAATGTCACGGGGGAAGACAGTGCAAGAAGGATGAAAATGAACGCTGCAGGATTCGCAAGTGTACATTTTACCGCCCTGGATCTGTGTTTCACACTTATAGCAGTTCATAATCTCCAATCCTTCAGTGGCATGAAAGGTTAATTGATGATGATCAGCATGTCTCTCAATCTGCAACAGGAAAAAAATTTCAAGAGTAAATGTGGGGTTGAATTAATGTGCTATGACCACATTCGAGCTAAGTTAATCACATGATTAAAACGCCTCAATTGTAAATTAGAAGAAGATATAAACAGAGAGACCAAAGGAATATTGTAGAAAGGATGGGGGGAATGGCCTTTCCTCATGAATCTTGGTGTTTAAGTCTCCTTTTTGCTCTCCTCCTTCTGCATTCACTGGTTCTTCTACATCTTCTATCTGGCAGGAGGTCTTCCCGATGGAGGATTCATCATCCTCATCAGAGATGATACATTCTATATGAGCAACATATGGGACATCCTCTGGACATTCCTCACAGAAATACACAGGATAGTTTCCGTTTCTAGGTTCCCCACAAGCATAGCAGTAATACACACCCGAATCATCTTCCCGGAATGAATCCCGGAGAGTGAGGGGATGGAAGTGGCAATCATGGTCAACCTTTGGCGGAAGGATGCATTTTGGGTGGACATTGAAGTCACATTCGAAACACATATAGGAAGCGCCCTCGCAAAGCTGGTCACACTTGGTGCATTTAGACACAGAGCCAATGGAATCAGTAGGCACAAAGCAACGTAGCTCATGGTGGTGGTCTTCGCTGTGTCTTAGCGGAACATTTTGATCCATACAACTATTACCACACACCATATGGATATTGAACCCGCTACAAGATCTTTCAGAACACACATATCGTAGGCTGACCTTATTCGTTTTGCAAGCAAAACATTTCCCAAACTTTTCCCCCGAGGCCTCAAGAGGGTGAGGGTGATACGGGTGTTGTATTTTCACCTGTGGTATTTGTTCTAGACAGGATTTATGAAGGTAGAACCAGCATGGCAGGCAGGCGTAGCAAGCGTCATCATATGAAAGCTGCAGGGTGCATGCCTTACACCTTTCCTTTTCTGTATACACAAGGACAAGCTTATGTTGGTCCAAGAAATGTTGAACCTCAGTTGCTAGGTTGTTGTACTTGTTCTTGCTCTCATGGTGTTGGTGATGGTGTTGATGATCACAACTACGACCCTGGGTCTGAACTGCACAGTACACATCAAGATTGATCTCGCACTTCCCGCAGCTGTACGCGTACCTAACTTTGAGATGTCTGCAACAATGGCAGACGAACCCACCATCGGACACGATTTCTTGGAGGATGAGAGGGTGGTCAGTGGAAGGGTGAAGGGGAGAAGTGTGTAGCTCAATAGGCAATTCAAAGCAGGATTTGTGGATTATAAATGCACAGGGTGCGCAAACATAGGATGGACCATTTACCTCTTCATTGCATATACTGCAGCTTATTTTGATGCCCAGCGACTTGTTACGTTTGACCAGACGCTCAGGAATTGCCTCCTTCCCCTCACAAAATGTCAAGTCATGAAGGTTGTGGGCGAAATGTCTAAAACCCATCTTGATCTTCTGGTTTAGGAGAGTGATCGAGGTTATGAAGCTAAATCCTGATTAGTCAACTCAAGATGGAAAGCTTAAACACAGTGAGAGTGATCGAGGTTATGAAGCTAAATCCTGATTAGTCAACTCAAGATGGAAAGCTTAAACACAGTTTTTGTTGTGTTTGTTTTGTTTGGTCTTAAAGGAAAAGCCGAGTAGTAGTATTTTATTTGAAGATAATGGGACCTTGGAGGGTATATTCTCCCCTATCCTTTTTTTTTTTTTCTTTATAAACAAGTATATTATAAAACTGCGGACTGGATAAGCCATTTTTATTGAAGTGCAAAAGCCTAAACGACGACGTTTTACGTAGAAAGTTCAGACAATAGCAGCAATTGTGCAATTTTGCTCCCATGACTCATATCCTGTAAGGTTGCTGCCGCAACATATGACAGAGGATGATGTTCTGTTCAAAGCAAAAACATGACAGAATGATGCATGGCGAGGGAAATCATCAACAGAGCCATCCATTAGATGTTAAAGAAGAAAAACGGAGCCACTATTACACCAATGATTATTAGGTGTCACAACTTCCGTGAAAAGACACTTCCAATTCATCAGGACACGGCAAATCGCCATGAAAATAGCAAAAAGATCATACCAGGAAGCATATGCCGAATAAGCAAGCACACCAAAGATGTTATTAATAAATTAAGAACATTAAAGCATCTGATGATGTTGTATATACCACAGCTATTAGAAAAACATACAATATGGGCAAGAAGGGGGAAAAAACAAAACAAAAACATTCAAGATTGATTAATGCTTCACCCTGATGAAACTTAGAGTGACACAATACTTTACCCCCTTCTCACGCCTATCCACCAGCCACTCCTGAAATTGTATCACAGCCTGGAAAGTTTCAGATTGGTTTGTAGACAAATTTAAGGCAGTGAATGTTAGGAAAAAGAGTTGACAGACACCAATCCTCATAGCCATTGACACTTCAACTTCACCCTCAAGCTTATGTTCACCACCCTGCAGTATTAATATCACAGTGATTCCATCAATAGGGCTTGTAACCTTCAACATCGATTAGCACATCAAAAAAATTCACAGTTGATTCAAATATTAATGGGAAGGGAAAGGGAGGGATTCTATTCTAACAGGAATGTAACAACATATGAAATTAGTTGATGAATTTAATTAGAAGACAGCCAACACGATAGTTCATATAACATGTGAAATTAAGACATGATCATCATCAGGAAGCAACAAAATTACCAATCTCAACCTCAACAAAGGTCTAGTTGTTAATAAGCGTGTTCCTAAAGTCTCCCTCTCCCTCTTCAGCCTCGACGCCGTGTCTTCCAGCTCCAGCAGCGCCTGCTGCTCCCTGGGCGCTCCATGAAAATAGCTCCCGACAATGAACGAGAACGGTGTCGCAGACAGATTCCGCCGCAAGTCCCGCACCTCCTTATCCGGCTTCCCGTTTAGCCGGTTGGACAGCCGGATCACGTCTCTCACTCAAGCCTCCACCTCCCCCGCCAGAGCCTCGTCGTCCTCGTGGACAGAGGAGGGCCTGCCTTCGAGCCACGCCACCCGCGCGACGGAGTAGGGCTTGGTGCGCGCCAAGCTGGCGACCCGAAACCCGCTCCCGGCCCTTGCACTTGAGGAAGAATCGGTCGCCGGCGAGGCGCTCGTGCCTCAGAATCTCCGCCGCGCAGCCGACGTCAGTGGGTGGTTCCGGTGGCGGGGGCAGGCGCAGGTGTGGAGGAGGGTGCGCATCATGATGCGGTGGCGGTGCTCGAAGATGTGGAAGCGCAAGTTGGCGCCCGGGAAGAGGACGAGCAGGAGAGAGAGCAAAGGGAGCTCGAATAGGACGTTGTCGTATGGGTTCGTGTTGCTGTTGTTGTGTTGGTGCTTGAACCAATGGGTGTTGAACCACGCCCTTCCTCTTCTCATACATCCCGCACAACCTCTCCCAATGCTTGGAAAATAAGTATGTTCATGAGATCGTATAGGTATATAGTTTTCCTTTTGGAAAAAGTTAATTTCGCCAAACAGAATTCCTATTCTGATATTTAGGAGTGGATGTCATATTTTACATGGAAGATTCGGGAATATACATAATCAGCTTCCTTCTGTATAAACAATTTCTCTTCCAGGCTCTAATCAGATTGAGAATTTGAAAATGGGGAAACTTAGATGGAATTTTGAATGGAACTCTCGCCTACTTGAAAAGACAAATAAGTACAAATAAGTACTGAAACAAATTCTAAATTTCAGCTCTAATTCTGGCAGAATGAAGACTTTTTGAACTAGCAATCTTTTGCTATTAAGTAATACCTCTTGTATCTCAACTCACTTAAGAAATAAAGGACATCTCGTATTGCATCTTTCAATATATTGTTACTGATGAGCCGGCGGATGTTACATATGATACCGCATTGGCCGCCGACGGGACGGAAATCCATGTCCGTTGCCAATGTTTTAGCAATTATTTGATCGCCTTCGGAAGGACACACCAAACAAGGTCGGTGGATCCACTTTTCAGAATTTTTGTCCCATTTTGGAGAAAATTATCCTTATGCATCTCGCAACAAAAGAGATAAACAAGTCTTTGTTGCCAATTTTTTTAGGTGGTATAATTGGTTCGAATAATAATTAGATTGAGAAACAACTTGTATTTTAAGTATTTTAAGTGTAGTCTTCTTTTTAGAAGTACTGGAGTGGTTTACTATCTTGATCACCATTGTATATATGTTTGTAAATGTTTTTGAATTGAAGGATATTTTTAGTTGAATTTGCTAATGGTGCTATTTTTTCCTTAATAACCTTCTTAATAAATAATGATAAAGAAAAACCTTCCTAATAAACAGTTTCTGCCTAAATATGATTTATTATCAAGTTTTGTAAGAAGCATCTTTGCTAGAGTGCTTAATCTCTTGGGTTTATGCATTACATGCGCATTCTTATGGTAATTTACTAAGGGGTTATGCATTTCATACGAATTTCTTGTAGCGTTATGGTATTAATGATATGAAGAATGTTTTAGCTAGGTGAAATACTTATCAACAAATGAATCACTGGAAAGATAAGATTATTCTGAATAAAGAAAAACCATTAGAAACGACAAAGAACAACTTCCATGCTGAAAATTCAATCTCAGTTTTTTTAGATGGATTTGATACTTCACTAAATCCTTATGGATGAACCATGGTATATTAGTTATATCCAAAGAACTCGAAAAGAAAAGTTTGGTTTGAAAACCTATGAGCGCTTTACCATCGGCAAATGTTTCATGTCTATGTTAACTTTACTATACCTGATGTTGTTTATGTTCTGATGTTGTTGTTGGCTGGCATAAGAAGTAGGTTTGAATGCGAGGATAGTGTGGCAGAAATGCTAATTCTTTTTTGTTTTTAAGGAAGTGAATGATTCGGTGCTGCCCCTTAAAGGGTATGCACCCATACATACCCCAGTGGCAAATTTTCACAGGGCCACATGGCATTATTTTTACCAACTTGAAAAATTAAAATATATTTTTAATAAATATATATTTTTTTATTAGGTCCTTAAATTTTGTTAAGATTACAAAATATATCCAACTCTGTTAACGATTGTTTCACTTTAAAAAAAAAACTCTCTTAACGATTGAAGATAAAAATTTAAAACATATTGACTTCTCACCCTATTTCAAAGTTTCTTCCCCAATTAAAAAATTTCAAATCCCTAATTATCATTCCTCAATCCCCGATCAACCTCAAAAGAATGGTGGAAATGAGGAGGATACTTGAGCTATCATTCTCCATTCCATTCCATGGTGTGTACCAACAATGAGGAAATCTTTTAGCTCTGTGAAAATTAGGTAATGGGGAGTACCTCTGCCAATTCAAATAAGATTTCATTGACCAAGAAACGACATGATGTAAGATTTTCCTTTGTTAAGTTAATAAAGTCACGATAACTCTTGTGTTAATGTCTTTCTGTTGAGTGTAAATTTATATTTACTGGTTTATATTGTTTTTGGAGATATATGGCCAGTTGCAGTTTTTCTGTTCAAGGCTTGTACAGATTTAGTAGTGGGGGAACCCATAAAATATGAAAAAATGTAGGATAATCTCTTAAGATTGGTTTTTGTAATATTTTCAACCAATTGGATTTGAGCTCTTAAGATTTTGCAAAGGACCTTGTGAGTTTGGAAGCTGCAACAAAAGTGCTCTTCCCCTTCCCTTGCCTTTCCTTTTGCCCCTTTGCATCATATGATTTTATTGCCCTTTACACATCTGAGCCGGATGTTTGTTTTTGCAGATTCAACTGAAATACTTGGCAGAGGAAATGCAAGCCATCAGTAAAGGGTTGGAAAAAGTTGGATATAGTTGGATAACTAGGAGGAGAGGAGTGAGAGAGGAGGGGATTGAGGTTGATTAGGGATTGAGGAATTGATAATTAGGGATTTGAAATTTGCTAATTGGGAAAGAAACTTTGAAATAAGGATGAGAAGTCAATATATTTTTAATTTTTATTTTCAATCGTTAACAAATTTTTGTTTTATATGAAAGAATCGTTATCAGAGTTGTTCTGTTAGTAGGTTATATTTTGTAATCTTAACAGAATTAAGGACCTAATAAAAGCAAATATATATTTATTAAAAATACATTTTGATTTTCCAAATTAGAAAAATAATACCACGTGGCCTTATTAAAATTTGCTACTTGGGGTATGTATGGGTGCATACGCATTATCATTTACCTTTTAAGGAACGCCATAATTCGCTGCAGGCTTCCATACCTTGTACATATTGCGTGCTTAATGCCTCACTGCCTCACTTAATGCGGTGCTCAAAGTAATTGGTTCCAACAGAAATACGGTTCATCTCCCAAAATACTCCGTGCAGCCATAGAGGTCTAATCTTGTTGTGGCTACGTTTTCTATAGATATATAGGTGGTGCGTGGCTAATGGCTATGGTACTTTTGGTAGTATTTTTTTCAAATCTTATCAAGGACAAAATAAAAAATTACACAGTGGTCGGCCTGAAAGCCAACCAACTATCATATGGAAACAGATTATGATGGATGCGAATATTGATAAATTGTTAATTATTTCCTTATCTAGTTGATAATGACAATCGCGATGAAAAATAACAAAAAAAAATCATATATATACCCGAGATAAGTACCCGAGGGTTGCTTTAATTGTAGCTAATTTGTATAAGAAATCGATCATAACTATTATATGAAATAACAATAATAGTTTTATATGAAAATTAAGTTTCTCAAAAATTTAGAATAAAAACTATAATGATCATAATCATAATGAAATAGTTACTCAACTAATTCCCGAATAGTGATTCCCCACAAGTACTAAATTAATATATTTATATTTTTGTTACTTTATTTTAATACAATTGGGATAAGTATAATTGTTTATTGAGAGAAATTTTACTTCCTTACTTTTCAGAGTTGGGACTAAAAGTATAATTATTTTCTTGGCAAAATTTCAATTTACACAACTTAACTTTAACTCAAAACTACTTTGGCAACTTAACGGGCCACAGTTCAAAAATGGACAGAATTATGACAAACCCAACCTAAACCTAAACTCAACAGAGAGGGAAAATTTCAAAAGTATAAATGAAACGCCCTGACCCGTATTTACCGTACACAGTAAACACGTGCCAGAACTGTTCTTATTTAGTAGCAGACAGTACATACCAAATAACATTCAGTACACATAATCTCAAATACAACATCCGTCGCCCGTACCCGGGGACCATTATTCAAACCACAACAGCAGTAGCAGAAATATATAATACAACATCATATAAAATATCAGCAGCGGAAG
>JAKUCV010007659.1:6686-43138 GCA_028386065.3 Turnera subulata
GAGAAGTCTTGAAGTGAGGTATCTTCAAGCAAGTGTGCTGAAGTTCATGTGACTTGAACTCTCAGGTTTAGGATTCTTGTGACTAGAATTCCTAGGTTGTAACGGTTTGTTAAGCACCCGTAAGCTTAACACTAGATAGTGAAATCTTCAAGTGAGACTTGAAGGGCTGGATTAGCCACACTAGTAGAGTGTGTGTGAACCAGGATAAAATGGTTGTGTCCTTCAATCTTTCAATTCCGCATTTGATTCCTGCCTATTTCGTTTTAATTCGATTATCGCTATTCACCCCCCCTCTAGCGAAGGGCTTTTGTTCTAACAGATATATCCTACTGCAGATGCATAGGGGATCTTACTCATCCGCTCTCTCTCCTTAGATGTACTAGGAGATTGATTCTTTGAGAGAGATATGCCATGTGACATGGGCAAGGAACCTTTCTTTGAATCTTGATTGCTAAACCTCTTTAGCACTTTGTCAATATATGTACTTTGACTTAGCCCAAGAAGCCATTTGGATCTATCTCTATAGCTCTTTATACCTAGCACGCAGGCAGCTTCTCCTAAGTCCTTCATTGAGAAATTCTTTCCTAACCAAGTCTTTACAGACTGCAGTGTTGGAATATCATTCCCAATGATCAGAATGTCGTCAACATACAAGAACAAGAAAACGATAATGCTCCCACTAACCTTCTTGTAAACACATGGTTCATCTTCATTTTTAATGAAACCAAACTCTTTGATCACTTTATTAAAACAAAGATTCTAACTCCTAGAAGCTTGCTGCAATCCATAAGTGGATCTTTGCAACTTCCATACCATATTAGCATTCTCTGGATCGACAAAACCTTCAGGTTGTGTCATGTACACATCCTTAAAAAATTTCCATTAAGGAAAGCGGTTTTGACATCCATTTGCCATATCTCATAATCATGGTATGCTGCTATAGCTAATAGAATCCGGATAGATTTAACCATGGCAACTGGCGAGAAAGTTTCATCATAGTCAATACCATGAACTTGCTTGAAAGCTTTCGCAACCAGTTTCCCTTTAAAGGTAATCACATTACCATCCACGTCGGTCTTTTTCTTAAAGACCCATTTGCACCCTATGGGTTTTACCCCTTCAGGTGGATCAACCAAGGTCCATACCTCATTTTCATACATGGATTCCATCTCCGAATTCATGGCTTCTAGCCACTTCTTAGAGTCTGGACCCGTAATAGCTTGCTGATAGGAAGTTAGCTCATTCTCATCAATGTTTAAAATTTTTTTATAGAAAGTGCATATTTTATATTTTGGACCTTATTGTATGTGTGTGAGCCTTAGGATTAATGAGATGATTTAAAGAATTCTCCAGAGTTTATCCAGTCCATTAACGCATTTCTTTCTGGCGGTCAAGGGTGCCCATAATCCCCGATTTTTCTGAATTTGTTTCTAATTTGATCCTACGCAGTTTTGGACCAGATTTTCCGGCATAATCTTCACCATTAAGCAGGTCCACGCCCCTAGACTTCCCAAAACACTATAAATAAGACCCCTTACACACATTTCAGGGGATCATTCTCTCATTACACACACACCCCCATAAGCTTTGTTTGCTTGGAGAAACTCTACTTCTCCAAGCCTAGAAACATTCCTATAGGCTGAAACTCTGGAGAAATTTTGTATGAAAGCATCAAGGAAGAAGCCAACAAGAGGAAGCCAAGAGAAGATCAAGAGGAGGAAGCGATCAAAATAAATCTAGGAGCCAAGAAGGTGGGCAATCCGAGTAGAAGGACCTGATGCAAGCAGTCTCAGAAAACAATTCATATCTCGGGTTTTAGAAGTCAGATTGCTGCGATTTTGGACTCTTTGGAAAGCTAAGAGAGAGAGGTAAAACTTTTCTGTTGGAACTAGAAGCTGAATAGGACATTTGCATTGTCAAAAGTCCAGTAGAAGACGACCATAGATTCTGTCCAACAACCGAGCTAAGTGTTCTAACCTTTTTAATTGTGCACCTTATTGATTGCTAATTGCTGGTGATGTGAGGATGCTTTTGTGGATTATGTGATTGTTTTGGTGCCATATCAAGAACTACATGGGCTTTGAACCCGGTTGCCGGGGTACGTAGGTGGTCTCTAGTGGTGGAGACTCAAGCCCAAATATTTTTTTTTTCTTTTCTGTTCCAAATCTTCTTCTCCTTCCCCTCCAATTCAATTTTGTTGTTTTTATGTGATTTGCTTCCACACTTGCACACTTGCATAAGGCATACTTGTATTCTCTAATTGCACAAGGGTTCGACCCAACATGGATGGGTGCCTAACACCTTCCCATCTATGACGAACTTCCGATCCCGTGTCTTCATGGCTAGTTGCCTAAAGGAGTCATTTGAAGATTTTTCTCAAGTTTTGTCCTTAATAAAATTTGGGTGGCAACTCCAATGACATGGGATTAACCCAGAGAAGAAGGTGAAAGGAATAGGTGAATCGGCCCGAGTGATTTTGGGTCGGGTATTCACAGGTAAATGTGTTTTTTGTTTGAAATTGTATAAAATAAAGGGTTTGATGTGTATCAATCATACTTGGAAGGTCTAGTAGGAGTAATAATCAAGAAAACGGGATATTCTGGGCTGATTAGAGGTTAATTAAAGGGTTAAATCAAGTTAGGGCAGAATTATCGGAGATTGGAGCTAAAAAAGGAAAGAACGCATGGAACCCGGAGGGTCGGGGGGTCATCTCGGTGGACCGTCATGTCTGGGCGGCCATGCATGGATGAACGTCGGGATTGGCTGCCATCCAAGAGATAACCGCCCGCCACGACGGTCATACGTCCCCAGAAATGTAATTTCCCTCGATTTTCGTTCCTAATTTGATTCTACACTGTTTTGGCCCAAATTTCTGGCCATAGTCTTGATCATTAAGAGGTGCACGACCCCTGCACTATCCACAACTCTATAAATAGGACCTCCCATTCACAACCATGGGGGACACAATTCTCTTTACACATACCCCCATAAGCTTTAGTGATTGGAGAAACTCTACCTCTTCAAGCCTAGATATATATATATAGGCAGAAACTCTGGAGAGATTTCGTGGGAAGCATCAAGAAGAGGGCAGTAAGGTTAGATCAAGAAGAGATCAAAGAATGAGCTAAGAAGTGAAAACAAAGTGGGTGGAGAATACAACCTAAATAAAGGAGCTTGAGAAGGGCTACAAGAGGTAATCCTAGATCCCTTTTCATCTATTGTTTGCTGGAAATTTGATGATAATGATGCTATTGTTGATGATGCAAGTATTGTGGTTATGCCCTGTTGAGAACTACGTGAGCTTTGAACCTGGTCGCTAGGGTACGTAGGTGGTTTCTAGTGGGGGAAACTCAAGCCCAAATATGTTTTAATTTCCTTTTATTTTAGTTTTATTTATTATTTTGTTATGTAATTTGCTTCCGCACAATGTACACACACTCACAAGGCATACAATTATTCTTCAATTGCACAAAATTTTGCCTCAACATGGATGGGTGCCTAACACCTTCCCACCCTTGACGAACCCCCAAATCCCACAATCTCAGGTTCACAATGATCAGTCCCTTAAGATATGGCCTCCGAAAGAGGTCGATGCCTAATGGCTTTTCCTTTATTTTTGCAAATAAAATCAAGGTGGTGACTCCTTTGATTATTGGATTGTTGGTTGGTAAGAAGGTGTAAAAGAACAGGTGAGGAACCTCCTCTTGTTTAATTTTAAGTGTTTTGTCAGAATCGAATGAAAGTGGCAATTCATGCAGAGAATCAGGGGCAACAATTCCTGCCTTATAGTCATCATAAAGCTTAGAATAAAAAAATACCTTTCGAAATGTCATTGCCGCAGACTATGAAAACGACATCTTTAATCGAATTCGAAATCTCGAGAATAGAAATTGTATTCGTTGAACTTTGTATGCCTTTTTATATGTCATCATAAGTGCCTAGCATTCATGCTGATTGAAGTGAATCCTCTATCGTGAGAGGACGAGGGAATCCGAGTCCACTACAATGCTTTCCACAAGCGATAGTGGCTTGAGTGAACCCGTTTCTCACTACTCAGCAATGATAGGGATTAATGAGCCTTGGACCTCACGCGATATCCATTATCACATGTGAGTGGGTCAAACTATTCCTTAGCGATAGTTTTTTGGCCCCCAACCAGCTGCATACCCTAAGCATCTCATGCATGATGAATTAATAAGTGGTACGTGCATTTTGTGTGGTTATTGTTGTGGATTTGAGTACGTGTAAATAGAGTGTTTCTATTTGAATAAACCAAAATAAAACCAAACAAAATATATAAGAAAGAGTATAGAAAAAAGAACCAATCCTCGTAAGCTATAAGCCGAGGACCCAGTCCTCGCAAACCCAAAGCCGAGGATCCAGTCCTCGCAAACCCAAAATCAAGGATCCAGTCCTTGCAAATCCAAAGCTGAGGACCCAGTCCTCGCAAATCCAAAAGCCGAGGACCCAATCCTCGCCAACCCCATAAGCCGAGGACCCAGTCCTCGCAAACCTTAAGTTGAGATTATTTCCGCAAGTCGAGGACTCAGTCCTCGCAAACCCCGGGATGAGATGATTCTCCTAAGCCGAGGACCCAGTCCTCGCAAATCCTAGGCCGAGGACCCAGTCCTTGCAAACCCTTGGAAGAGAAGATTCCCACAAGCCGATGAGTCAGTCCTCACAAACCGTAAGCCGAGGACCCAATCCTCGCAAATCCTGGGATGAGATGACTCCCAAAAGCTGAGGACCCAGTCCTTGCAGATGATTCCTGGCCCCTGAGGGCCATTTCCACACAAATCTTCGGGATGACATGATTCCCAAAGAGGAGCATGGAATGCTCCAACCTTTGGCACACACTAACCACATGAATCACTCAAATTTGGTTGCTCATTTCTTCCGTTGTTTCGTCCTTAGTTTCTAAGGATTCATCAACGAGGGGCACCTGTGACCGCCCAAATTTAACCCACGGATATTTTTCTAAATTAGAATTTAAGTATGCTTAAACCATGAAATTTAAGAGATGACTTTGGTTTTTGGCTAAAGTAAAATTTACATATTTTTGTATTTTGAACCTTTATGTGTTTAAATCTTTAGATTAATGAGATGATTTATTCTTAAGACAAAAATATATACCAAGTTCTATTTTATTAAAAGATGTTTTATTTTTTTTTATTTGGGCATTCTCATTTATTTCAACCCAATCATATTGATTACTTTATGTTAGTGTAATGCCCAAAAGCAATCATTGGATGACTATATTATATTTTAAGTCATGTATTTTGATTAAGGTTTTATTCTAATAAATATGTTATTCTTGCTTGAACATATTTATAGCCTAAGAATATTTTATATTCTTGAAATGTCCCTAGTCGATTATTATTATAGATAGGTCGTAATAATAAATTAAGACTAGAGTATGTTGAGAATTATATGAGAAATGAATTCTACATACGGGTACAAGTTAGAGAACTTGTGGACTGGACTGACCCGACATAAGAACACTGCATGGACTCATGTTGTCATTAGTGATTCTTATATATACTATCCTTAGACCTGGGATCATCAAGGTTCCCAACACAGGAGTCATATACTTTGAAATTACTCTTGGTCATTCGTATTTGAGTAAACCTAAGAGTAACTATTGGATACACGATATAATGTGCAGTGGGTTTTGTATGATCAAGATGGAATTCGTCCAACCCATATAACGGGCATCTTATCAGTTGGGCCCCTTGATAGAGTTGAACTGTAAATGCATGGCCATGCTCAGATTAAGTGATATGGGGATATCATTTGTATCTGTATCACACAGTTAACTCGGGGAACAAGAAACGTTAGAACAAACATAAATGAGGATGACATATTCCATGTCTCGTGTTTAATCTTGATATTATGAGACGAAAGGATAATGACATTTTTCTAAGACATATTGAATTAGTACTGATATTGTCGCTTGGGTAGCAGTGATGTGTTGCTAGACACCGCTCACTGTTTATAATTATAAATGAGAGTTTATAATTATTGCCAACGTGATTAGTGCCTACAGGGTCACACACTTAGAGCTGTTGACTCGAGCTAGTGGTGAGACCATGGTTCGACCAGGATATTGAGCTAGTGGTTAGACCATGGTTGGACCATGGTTCGACCGGGTTATTTGGGTTGATTCGGCTCACTAATTACCAGAATTATTGAACCAAAATTAATGCCATATGATGTGGTTTCCTATATATGATGATATATATGTTTAAAGCCATAGTGGAGACTTTATCATAATGGAGACATAATCATGAAAGATAATGCATGATGATGTTGGCCATTGTCTAATTAAACTATGCCTAATGTGTATTTGACATAAGTGAGAGGTTGATCAGATTTTTCAGACCAAGCTCATACACATTAGTTAGACAAGAAACACATCAAACACTCTAGGCTTTCTAGCTCTCGGAATTCTGCAGTTCGGGAGTGTTCGGGTTAGTAATCGTGTGACGGTTGCTAGTAGTCATCAACGGTTCGTGTGGATACCGTAGAGGAATCGGATTTTGGTCCGGTTCTTGCTGGTTCGGCTCTACTCTAGAGTGAAAGGATTCAGCAAATCCCAGGTACTAAATTCTTGTTATTCGGTTTACCCCGTTTCACATGGATCCTCCATTAGTTCCGGATTTTTCCGCTGCATGTTTTATCTCCTAGTTTGTATACTCGGATACTTACTATGGTAGCGGAGCCTCTTGTGAAACACTAAACTGCATTAGTCGTTTATATGTATGGTATGCTATATGTGATGTGGCTTGATCATGATTGTATAAGTGTCAGAACTTGATCATAGTTTGTTATGTTTCTGTTGATTGTATGTTTGATCTAGATCATTATGATTCTCAAATATGTGATATGTTGAAGTCGGTTCAAAGGTGTTTGAGAGCAAGTACTTGATTGGTATATGATATCAATCAAAGTGTACTTTCGGCAGAAACAACTAAAAATCCGAATGGTCAGCAATATTTTGTAGGTGAGCTGATATACAAAATTCGGTAGAAACAACTAAAATTCGAATGGTCAGCAAAATTTTGTAGGTGAGCTGATATATAAAATTCGGCAGAAACAACTAAAAACCCGAATGGTTAGGAAAATTTTGTAGGTCAGCAAACATACAAAATTGGGCAGAATGCTCTAAATTCCAGAATGGGTAGAAGAATTTTGTATGTGAGCAGACATACAAAAAATTGATGTTGTTTGTTAAACATCGATGTTCGGCATGCTTGATGACATGTTCTTATGATCTTAATGTTAGAACAATATGTTATTTGCTTGTTAACATATTTATCCTTTTTATAAACATGTCACATAGCTTTGTATTGATTATATATGATGCATGGTTATTGTATATGCGATATATAATTTGAGCATTACATGCAATTCATGTATGAAACAATTGTTGATGTAAATATTAAGTTCCTCATGTGTTGCCTTCCATTGATGAGCACTCATCTATGCTTAGATCAAAACTTGGTAGGTTTGCCAAAGCAAAGTGCCAATGTTTATCCTAGCAAGATGCGATGGGATCATTGTAATATCCAAATTGCTTGTCATGGGTTGAACTTAACTAAGTCATCTCAATAGGAATGGGGACTTAGAGGCAAAGAGTTGAGATAAGTCTATGAGATAGACAAGAATAAGAGTTGTTCATTCAACTATTCAAGAGTTATATGAGAAGTAATTGACAAAGGTATAATGTAAGTGATTAGCCAAAGCTAACTTATCTTATAGTGAAATATGGATCTTGGCCCACTTATTATCATCTTGATTTATATAGTGGGAGTATCAATTAATAAAATTCCTTGTTAAATGATTTCATGTATACATGACTCTGATTTTGTGTGAAATTGATCTTTGTGGAGTTATCATTTCACAAAACACAAGTACTATGTCACTGTGATCGGTCCTTGAGACGGAAAAACTGAATGGGAATCATTTCCTTAAGTGGCATCGCAATTTGAGGATAGTCCTCAAGTAAAAAAAGAGGTTGTATGTCCTTGAAGGGCCTGTTCCTAAAGAACCGACACCTAATGCTCCTAGGGCGGAAAAGGATGCTTACAAGAAGCATTTTGATGAAGCATTGGATGTTGCTTGCCTTATGCTTATCACCATTGACTCTGAGCTTCAGAAGCAACATGGGAAGTTGGGTGCTTTCGATATGATCAAACACCTGAAAATGCTCTTTGAAGAGCAAGCTAGGCATGAGAGGTATGAGACCTCAAAGAAATTATTCCAATGCAAGATGGCTGAGTCATCACCTGTCAGACCTCATGTGCTCAAAATGATTGGATACATTTAGAGCCTTGAAGGCCTGGGTTTTCCCTTACAAAGACAGTTGGCTGTTGATCTTGTCCTGCAATCGTTGCCGGATAGTTATAGCCACTTTGTCATGAATTTCAACGTGAATCTTCTTGACAAATCTTTGTCTGAGTTGCTTAATATGTTGGGAACAGTTGAGCAACAGATGAAGGCAAATAAATCCAACAACATTTTGATGGTTGGAAATGGGAAAGGAAAGGGTAAAGCCAAGTTTAACAAGAAGAAGAAATCTGCTAAAAAGTTTGGTTCATGTGCATCTTCATCTTTACATGTGCTGCAACAAAAAGGTGGTGTTGCAAATGAAGGAAAATATTTCCATTGCAAGAAACCTGGCCGTTAGAAGCGTAACTGCCCTATTTACCATGAGGAGGTGAAGAAACAGAAGGGAAGTAAGACTTCCACTTCAGGTATTCTTGTTATAAAAGCTAATATTTCTATCTCTGCATCATGGGTATTAGATAATGGATGTGGTTCTCACATTTGTGCAAATGTGCAGGATCTGAGAAAGAGTAGAAGATTAGCAAAGGGTGAAGTGGACCTCCGCGTTGGAAATGGAGCAAGAGTTGTTGCATTATCCGTAGGGACTTATTATCTATCTTTACCGAGTGGTTTGGTTTTGGAACTTGGTGATTGTTATTGTGTACCTACTATAAGCAGGAATTTGATTTCTGTTTCTTATCTGGACAAGAAGGGTTTTTCATTTGTAATAAAGAACAACTGTTGTTCTATTTATTTGAATAATATTTATTATGGTGGTGCATATTTAGGCAATGGTTTGTATGTTCTAAACCGAGAAACTCCAATCTATAACATTAATTCGAAGAAGGTTAAATTAAACGATTCTAATACGACCTATCTCTGGCATTGTCATTTGGGCCATATAAACGAGACTCGTATTTCTAAACTCCATAAGGATGGACTTTTAGACCCTTTTGATTTTGAATCATATGAGACATGTGAGTCATGTTTATTGGGCAAAATTGACGCTTTTGCTGGTAAAGGTGAAAGAGCTTCAGACTTGTTAGGCTTTATACATTCTGATGTATGCGGCCCTATGTCAACATAGGCTAGAGGTGGTTTTCAATACTTCATTACATTTACTGATGATTATAGTAGATATGGCTATGTGTATCCTATGAAGCACAAGTCAGAATCCTTTGAAAAGATTAGAGAATTCAAGAATGAAGTACAAAATCAACTTGGCAAGAGTATTAAAGTGCTTCGATCTGATCGAGGAGGTGAATACTTAGACCGAGAATTTCTTGATCATCTAAAGGAATGTGGTATAGTATCACAACTTACTCCGCCGGGTACACCTCAATGGAAATGGTGTATCTGAAAGGAGAAATAGAACTCTGTTAGACATGGTTAGTTCTATGATGAGTCAAGCTGACCTTCCTTCTTCATTTTGGGGACATGCTTTGTTGACTGTTTCCTTTACACTTAACCGTGTTCCATCTAAATCGGTTGAAAAGACACCATATGAGATGTGGACTGGGAAACGTCCCAGTTTGTCTTTTATGAAGATTTGGGGTTGTGAGGCTTACGTAAGACGACAAGCATCTGATAAACTCGGCCCTAAATCTGAAAAGTGCCTTTTCGTTGGATATCCTAAAGAAACTAAAGGATATTATTTCTATAATCCCACAGAGCAAAAAGTGTTTGTTGCTCGTACTGCTATTTTTCTAGAAATAGAATTTATTTCTAGAGAGATCAGTGGGAGAAAAATAGAACTCGAAGAAGTTCGAGCACAACAAGAGGCTATAGAGGCTGAGATGGAACAAGAACAGGAACCACAAGTTGTTGTGGGTGAAAATCCTGTACCTGTAACACATGGATCGCGTAGGTCGATAGGGCTCGGTATGAGCCTGAGAGATATGGATTTCTTTTGACTCATACTGGAGACGTGATTCTCATGGATGAAGATGAGCCTACTTCCTATCAGCAGGCTATTACGGGTCCAGACTCTAAGAAATGGACTAGAAGCCATGAATTTTGAGATGGTATCTATGTATGAGAACAAGGTTTGGACCTTGGTTGATCCACCTGAAGGGGTAAAACCCATTGATTGCAAGTGGGTCTATTAGAAAAAGACCGACATGGATGGTAATGTGGTTACTTTTAAAGGGCGAATGGTTGCGAAAGGTTTCAAACAAGTTCATGGTATTAACCATAATGAAATTTTTTCGCCAGTTGCCATGGTTAAATCCATCCGAATTCTATTGGCTATAGCTGCATACCATGATTATGAAATATGGCAGAAGGATATCAAAACCACTTTCCTTAATGGAAATTTTTTAGAGGATGTGTACATGACACAACATGAATGTTTTGTCACTCTAGAGAATGCTAATAAGGTATGCAAATTACAAAGATCTATTTATGGATTAAAGCAAGCTTCTAGGAGTTGGAATCTTTGTTTAAGTAATCAAGCTGTTTGGCTTCATTAAACATGAAGATGAGCCATGTGTTTACAAGAAGGTTAGTGGGAGCACTATATCCTTTTCTTGCTGTTGTATGTTGACGACATTCTACTCATTGGGAATGATATTCCAACACTACAGTCTGTAAAGACTTGATTAGGAAAGAAACAGTTGGAAGAGTTCAAAGAAAGAAACAGTTGCCGCTTCCAAACTGACAGGGATGACTTTAAATCACAGTCAGGATATGTATTTTGTCTTGGAGGTGGTGCTGTATGCTGGAAGAGTTCAAAGAAAGAAACAGTTGCCGATTCTACAACTGAGGCTGAATACATAGCTGCCTCTTATGCAACAAAAGAGATTGTTTGGATTAAGAAGTTCATAACCAAACTTGGGGTGGTTCCGAGCATTCACAGTCCGATTGAGCTCTATTATGACAACAATGGAACAATGGCACAGGCACAAGAACCTAGATATCACCAAAGATCCAAACATATACTCCGATGTTACCATCTTATTAGAGAGATTATTGATAGAGGCAATGTGAGGCTGTGCAAAGTTCCTTCTGAGAACAATGTAGCAGACCCATTAACTAAGCCACTCACACAGCAGAAGCATGATGGTCATACTAGATCCATTAGTATTAGAAACATGGATGATTGGCTTTAGTGCAAGTGGGAGATTGTTAGTGTAATGCCTAAAAGCCAATCATTGGATGATTATATTATATTTTAAGTCATGTATTTTGATTAAGGTTTTATTCCAATAAATATGTTAAGCTTGCTTGAACATATTTATACATATTTATAACCTAAGAATATTTTATATTCTTGAAATGTCCCTAGTCGATTATTATTATGGATAGGTATTAATAATAAATTAAGACTAGCGTATGTTGAGACCTATATGAGATATGAATTCTACATACGGGTACAAGTTAGAGAACTTGTGGACTGGACTGACCCGACATAAGAACACTGCATGGACTCATGTTGTCATTAGTGATTCTTATATGTACTATCCTTGGACCTGAGATCATCAAGGTTCCCAACACGTGAGTCATATACTTTGAAATTACTCTTGGCCATTCGTAATTGAGTAGACCTAAGAGTAACTATTGGGTACATGATATAATGTGTAGTGGGTTTTGTATGATCAAGATGGAATTCTTCCAACCCATGTATCGGGTATCTTATCAGTTGGGCCCCAAGATAGAGTTGAACTGTAAATGCATGGCCATGCTCAGATTAAGTGATATGGGGATATCATTTGTATCTGTATCACACAGTTAACTCGGAGATCAAGAAACGTTAGATCAAACATAAACGAGGAAGACATATTCCATGTCTCATGTTTAATCTTGATATTATGAGACGAAAGGATAATGACATTTTTCTTTGACATAATGAATTAGTACTGATCTTGTCGCTTGGGTAGCAGTGATGTGTTGCTAGACACCGCTGATTGTTTATAATTATAAATGAGAGTTTATAATTATTTCCAACGTGATTAGTGCCTACAGGGTCACACACTTAGAGCTGTTCATTCGAGCCAGTGGTTAGACCATGGTTAGACCATGGTTCGACCAGGATATTGAGCTAGTGGTTAGAGCGTGGTTGGACCATGGTTTGACCGGGTTCTTTGGGTTGATTCGGCTCACTAATTACCAGAATTATTGAACCAGAATTAATGGCATATGATGTGTAATCCTATATATGATGATATATATGTTTAATGCCATAGTGGAGACTTTATCATAATGGAGACATAATCATGAAAGATAATGCATGATGATGTTGGCCATTGTCTAACTAAACTATGCCTAATGTGTATTTGACATAAGTGAGAGGTTGATCAGATTTTTCAGACCAAGCTCATACACATTAGTTAGACAAGAAACACATCAAACACTATAGGCTTTCTAGCTCTCGGAATTCTGCAGCTAGCACTATGGTTCGGGAGTGCTCGGGTTAGTGATCGTGTGACAGTTGCTAGCAGTCATCAGCGGTTTGTGTGGATACCGTAGAGGGAATCGGATTTTGGTCCGGTTCTTGCTATTTCGGCTCTACTCTAGAGTAAAAGGATTCAGCAAATCCCAGGTACGAAATTCTTGTTATTCGGTTTACCCCGTTTCACATGGATCCTCCATTAGTTCCGGGTTTTTCTACTGCATGTTTTGTCTCCTAGTTTGTATACCCAGATACTTACACTTTATTCTCCAAAGTTGATCCATAACCGCATTCCTTGCAGACTAATCTTAACTCTGATTTGCGTGAAAAATCAGCGTTAAATCATCCCTTTAATGGGAAATGTGTTTTTGATATTTGCATAAAATGAGAGGTTTAATGTGTATCGGTCAGATATGGAAAGAATAGGTGGAGTAGTAATCAAGAAAAGAGGATATTTTGGGATAATTAGGGGTTAATTACACGTTTAGATCAGGTCAGGGCGGAATTAGGGGGATTGGAGTCAAAAAAAGGGAAAGAACGCATGAAACTCAGACGGCAGGGCGGCCATCTCGGGTGGACCGCCAGGCCTGGGCAGTCATGCATGGATGACTGCCAGGCCTGGCTACCATCCAAGAGATGACCGCCGACCATGGTGGTCATGCATCCCCAAAAATGTGATTTTCTCCGATTTTTGTTTCTAATTTCATTCTACACAGTTTTGAATCAACAAAAAGGCAGCAAGGGTAGACCAAGAACAGATCAAAGATTGAGCTAAGGAGTGGAAAGAAAGTGGGGGGAGAACACAATCCAAATAAAGGAGCTAGAGGAGGGCTACAAGAGGTAATCCTAGATCCTTTTTTGTCTATTGTTTGCTGATGATTTGATGATGATATTGATCCTTTTGAGGATGTAAGTGTTGTGTTGATGCGACGATGAGAACTACGTGGGCTTTGAACCCGGTTGCCAGGGTACGTAGGTGGTTTCTAGAGATGGAGACTCAAGCCCAATTGTTTTTATTTTTCTTTTTATTTCAGTTTAATTTTATCTGTTTAAGTAACTTGTTTCCACACAACACACACTTTCATATGGCATACAATTATTCTTCAGTTGGACAAAGCTTCGCCCCAACCCCGGGTCCAGCATCTTTGGTTCGCTAGTAGGTTGCCTTAGATGGAGTCATTGTTGCTTAAGAACGGTTTTTTTTCCAAATTTTGCCCCATAATAAAATTCGGGTGGCGGTTGCAAAGGTGTTGAATGACGGTTATGAGGAAGGTGTAAGGGAATAGGTGTGGAGGCCCAATTAATCTTCGGTCGAGTCCTCACAGCTGGTGACTCCACTGGGGAAGTAGTGGGTTTAAGAAGCCTTGTGCAATCGTTGAACTTTGCATGCCTTTTATGTGTCATCATGAGTTCCCTACATTTGTGATGATTGATGAGAAGCCTCTACCGTAAAACGAGGGAATTCGACTCCGCTACAATGCTTTCCTTAAGCGATAGTGGCTTGAGTGAACCCGTTTCTCGTTGCTCATCAATGATAGGGAATAATAGGCCTTGGACCTCAGGCGAGATTCATTATAACATGTGAGTAGGTCAAACTATTCCTTAGCGGCAATCTTTTAGCCCCCAACCAACTGCATATCCTGAGCATCTCATGCATGATAATTCATTAAGTGGTACATGCATTTGTGTGGTATCTGTCATATTTTGTACATATGTGTTGTGTCTTGTTATTTTGGGCCTCGAATTTATGAATACATAGGAGTGTGGAAAGAGGAAAGGAGGGTAATTAGCCATGGTTATCAAGAGAGGAAGACACCCATTCTTCAAGGAGTGATTAGCCAAAATTGAGGGAAGATTCATTTTAAAATAATTTGAGTAAGCCCAATTGCCTTGAAAATCCAGAGGTTAGATTTGCATAACACATGACACTTTGCATAATTTCAAAAAAAATATGAAGCATGACTGAGTGAGGAATCAATTCCCACTTCACCCCTTTTAATCCAAACCATTTGTTAATGGCCTCTTCTTCGAACCCACCCAGACGAGATGCTGCATTCCACTTTTTCACCTCTGACGGTGAGAAGGAATAATGAGTAATGAGCATGTTGACTAGTCAAAATGTGCAATTGGCATGGGGATAGATTCGAGGAATGAGCCGATGGGGGAGAATGAGCAACCAGTGTACGAAGACCAGAGTCACCAACTGGAAAGGGAAGTGCAATCCACGCTTGGGGCTCTGATGAGTAAGTTGGAGGAGACAATCCTCCAGGGAGTCCTGCTCGGGCAACCTCTTGCTCAAGTGGCCATGAAACAATTGCAAGATGCTATGGGCAGTACGCTTTGGTTAAACATGTGATAAGGGTCATTCAACTCCAAAATGCTACACTCACTCGGGAAAGTATGAAGGCAAAGGAAACCCTCTTAAACTGCATTAGAGAAATGAGGAAGAGCAAGTGGGATGATTGGGATGACGCCTTGAGATTCGACGAACATCTGAAACCCCAAATGGCATGATGGGTGATGAGGAAGATGAGGATGATTCAGAAGTTAAAGAATAAACAACGGTGGTCAGAGTCCAATAGGATGATTGGAGAGAAACCGTTTTCTATGGTTCCATGAAGGAAGCTTGTTTACCTAGATAAGAAAGAGTGGACAATGGAAAAAGATGCTTAGAGATGCCAGCTAGAGAGGATAAGGTTTCTTTAGTCATAAATGTCGAGTCTGTCAATTGTATTTCAGAATAAAAAGGGGGGTTGCAGTCTGTTCTTGTTAACCTCACCCCAAAGAGTTAATGTCGTCTGTTTTATGTTTTTTAGTCTTTGTTGTCTAGCCTCCATGGAGTGAATCAAAGCTCTCATCCTCCTAGTTATGAATATGATATTTTCTCAATCTTGTTGGAATTTATTAACTTGGACTGGGAACCATAAAATGAACTACAAAGACCTGATCGAGTAAATTGGATTTATTTTAAATTCTTATTTCTTGTCCTAGTTATATTCAAAAGCCTGGCTTGTGAAGCCACCTTCCTGAAAAAGAAAAAAAAGAAAAAAAAAAACAGAAGGGGAAAAAACAAAAAAACAAAAAAAAAAGAGGAAGGAAAAGAACTTTATGACTCCACAACCAATGTGCCGTTTAAAATCTCCAGGAAAACACTTTTTGATCCTGATTTAGGAAGATTGAACATTATCTTTTTACTGGTACATAGGTAACTGAATGATGAGCTCGGTCTAAATAACTTTGGTTCCTAGGTTAAATTGATAAAGGATGATAAGGATCAAATTCGAGTTGTATTCGTCGAAGGGTGGCTCTAGTCATTTGAAGCAGTGTCCTCAGAACCTTCCTGGTTATGCCTCCATTAGCAAGTGAAAGAAGGGTCAAGATGTTCAATTGTGACGCATCCTCAAGAAAGAAAAAGAAATTAAAAGAGAAGGGGAATCAGTCTGCTAGGTTGAAAACGCAAAAGGACAACTTAGGCAAAAATTAAGACATGCCTGCTAGGTTGAAAATCAGAGAGGACGGCCAAGGCAAGAGTTATGGCTAATGGTGTTTGGGAAATTTTGGGATCATGCTCATCACCAATGAGGTTGCTATTTGAGCTAATTCCTCATGATTTACCCATGAATGAGAATGCAACGCCCTGGATTTTTGGTATTAATTTCTATGGAAATTTTGGAATTTAATTTCCAATTTTACCCCTTTACAGAATTTTCGGGTGTCCTTGGTCAAGAAAATTATTATTATTAATTTTTATTTCCTTGGAAATATTCCTTTTACATTGGTATTAATTCGTAACTGGATTTCTTTTAGAATTCAATTGTGTTTGGAGGTAGGACACAAACTTTGTCGTAGTTTTGACCTAAACTACGTCGTTTTGAGGCATACAAAGGATGAAACTCATCCAAGGTTGCGTTTTGACTTTGGGGAGAGGAGTTGACCGCGCTTGGGAACAAAACGCGGGCTTGGGACGCCGTTTCGTCCAAAACGGCGTCGTTTTGGACTCTGGCCGAACCCTAACCCTAGGGCTGAGTATAAAACCATCATTTTCTCTCTCTCTCCTCTCTTTTCTTTTCTCTCCCGACTTCGGCTGCCCGCTCACTCTCCCTCCCTATGGTTTCTCTCTTTCTTCCCCACATTTTCTTCCCCTCGAACTGTCGCACCCGACTTTGTTCTCCTCTCCTTTTTCCCTTTATGCCGCCGCCGTCGAGATGCCATCGTCACTTGTTTAACCCATGTCGTCTACGCTGCAAGTCGAAGGGAGAGGAGTTGAGGTTGGAGACCGATTCCTCTCGGTGTGGCTGTGTTGGGGACAGAGGAGCAACTATTTCTTCATGCCACCACCTTCATCTTCTTTCCCTCTCGGGTCGACATCTTTACTGTTCTTTGGAGCCGTTGCCTCTGTCACAAAGATTGCCGCCTCTGTTGTGAGTGGGAAGAAGGGACATGCGCGTGTATTCCGGTCACTACTGCACCTCCTTCGTCTTCGTCCGGTAAGCCTGCGCCGCCCCCTCTTCCTCGTTTTTGTTCTACATATGGATTGTGACTCGACCCGGTATGGGTTCTGTGTTTGATTGAGGAAGCGGGTCGGTAGCAATTGGTTGTTGACGCCGAATGCGAGTTGTGTGGGTTGTTGCTGGTCGGGTTGTCCGCTGACAGTGGGTTTTATGTATCAGGTTGCAATCGGGTATATGTTCCGGGTAAGCATTCTGCACTCACGAGTCGTCCCTGATTCGTTTGATGTTTCATGGTTTTGTTATGATGGAATTGTTGCTGGTCTTTGGGCTTTGGTGTAGAATTCTAGGCTTTTGGGTCTGGTCTTGTACGGGGCATTGTTGTTTAATTTCTAGTAAGATTCCAGCAACCAAATATCGCTCTCTTGGCTTTCTTTAGGTTCTGTGGGCTTTGAATTTTGGGGTAAATTGTTCAGTTGGGAGTTTCTGGGCATAGGGTGCTTGTTGGAAATTTATTTCGGGGTTGGCTGTTACTATAATTTGACATCAAGTGGCATAATGTAGTAGCAATTCTTGAAAATGTAATATACTGGATCGGTGGTTTGTTTTCAGAAGTAGTTGCTGAGTGTCAAATGAGTTTACTAAATCCTTATTGTAAACCATGGTTAATTATGATTTTGGCTTTGGGCTTGGTTCAAAATTCTAGTAATAGCCTAGGTGGATAAGGTTCTACATTTATTGGAGAATGCTTGGGTTTTCATATAGTTTTACAAAGAGGACAGTGATATCATTATTCTTGTTTGAGGGCTAGCACATGGTGTATTGATGGGTAACCTAGTTGGGTTGTTCGAGATTAGTATGGAGGTACTTGTTGGGGCTTTACGTGCTCTTGAAATTTGATGTGTCTTTTTGAGTTCTTCAACAATATATTAGTTTGACTTTACGCCCTCACACTTATAAAGTTAAACAATATTGCCTTGGGTTTCATGTGCCATTAGCCGCTTTCAAGATTATAAAATAAGTTTTAGTTTTCAAACATTGTTTTGAATGAGTAATTGGAAGGGGATTCTAATCTTTAACTGTGCCATGTCAGGACAATGATTGTCATTCGTAGTCTACTAGTAAATCTACAGTGTGCATGTTTTCCTCTTTGTGGTACAATTTGCGTGCGCATCTGTGTGACTTCGTCTCTATATTTGGGCCTAGGTTGCACGGGAGTGGCAGCGAGACAAACCGCTAGTTTCTAAGGCGATACTAATGTCCAGATGAGGACATATAAACGTTTGTATGCGTACTGCCTACAATACTCGGTTATTTGTTATGGTTCATTAAGTGATAACATTTGTTTGGCATTTAAAGTTGTATGCGTG
Source organism: Turnera subulata (assembly GCA_028386065.3). Classification (NCBI taxonomy): domain Eukaryota; kingdom Viridiplantae; phylum Streptophyta; class Magnoliopsida; order Malpighiales; family Passifloraceae; genus Turnera; species Turnera subulata. Next base: position 25,223 of record JAKUCV010007659.1, read on the forward strand.
TATGCCTGTTGTGTTTATGTTGTTGCACGGTGTATCATGATGATGATGTCTTTGTTGTTGAGTGCCTGATTATGTGAACTGTGAGCCTATGTGATATGGTATGCCAGTTGAGCATGATATGTTGTTATGATTAAGAAATGATTATGAGACTTTGTGGTTCGTGTGGTGAGTTGAGGGCTGGAGGCCCGGATTTGAGAATAAGATATTAAATCCACACAACCCTGTTTGATCATAACGTATGGCACAACTCTTTAAGCATAATTGAGAATAACGAACTACAATAATTCTACTGTGGGGTTGTTGACCGAATGGTTTGAGCGGGCAGTGATACCCCTAGGGATTTCATGCGGGATAGCATGGTATATGTGGTTTAGCATATGGGTCTGTGATGTCTGGTTCTACCTTCCTCTTTCTATCTCCCCCTTTCAACCTCCCTCTTTCTCTCTGTCTATCTCTCTCTCTCACTGATTGTATTGGGCCTTGCCCTGATTATATTTGGGCTTATGCCCTGGTTGTCTCATGAGACGGGACCGAGCTCGACGCACATAGTAGAGGGCCCTAATAAAATATTCAAACTCTAATAATGATAAAGTACAACGATAATAAGATGATAAAAGACAAGTGATGGTTTGAAGTCTGTTAATGACTTGTGATATGCATTGTGACTTGTTTGTGTACTATGATTGCTACTGCTTGATGTCGGTGTATTTGTAGTTGACTTGTATCGTATACTTTGGTTTATTTGTTATGCTGAGACTGTGGTTGGTCTCACCCCTCACATCTTTACACAGGTTACTTGATCGTCGGTCAGGAGTGCATATCAGCAGGTGGCGGAGCTATCCTCCAGACGGGTCGGATCCATAGGGTGCATTAAATTCATATTTGTTTATGTGTTTGTCTTCCGCTGCATACTCGAATTGTATTATTTATTGTATGATATAATGCGTAGTTAAATGATGATTATTTTGTTTATATAGTATCCCGGGGTAGAAGGGCAATTTGGACATTTTACATGATATAATTAACATAATTGGTTATTTTGGAAAACGGGCGTTTCAGAGAACGTAGAATTTTATGACTTTGAGAAAACCAATTGAACCCATACCTATGCCAACTTGACATCTAAGACGTACGACTCGGTGATTTTCAAAAATTGCATACATGGTTGCACTTCACGAATAGGAAAATGAGCATACACACATGCATACGAAACAAAGAATAAGTCCACCAAAGTGCATACCTCTAGAACCTAGGGGATACACACATCACATATAAATCAAGCCCGTCCCTTCTTGCTTTGAGACTGGCAAACCGACTGAGTGCGCTCCTGAATGGTATCCTTGTAATCACCCAATGTGAGGTGATAACATTTAAATGTTAGTGTTTTCATTATGGTTTTGAATGACTTTTACTATGTATTCTTCGTCGACTATGTGTATAATCTTTATATTATTGTGTGTTTTCATGCATTGTGTCAATTAGTACTTCAATTTTGCAGATTAAGTTTTTTTATCAGGAATTTATCGTTTTTATTGAAGAACGGGTGCTTTTTAGCCAAGCTTGGAAACCAGTCCCAATTTAGGAAACTTTCTACAGTGATCACAGCCGACTATTTTGAAGATTTCGGGAGTTCTAGGAATCAAATTTAAGTGAGACCAATTGGAGACGAAACTAGACTTCTAGATATTTGAATGGATTAATTTTCATAATTTTTGGACGTGTCTACATGGAGCAGTAATTATTTTAATCTAGCCCAGGATGCAGATTTTTCTGTGCCGATCCAGGCCCAGTGTTTCAGTGATATCTTGAGCAAAAGAAGCCCAATTGAAGATTTCTTTTTATGTAAAGAAAGCTGTCAGAATTATCTAGAACTTTGTAGAAGAGCCAAATGCCCAGTGTGGACGTCTTCTAGGAGTTAAATGGCGTGCAATTTTCGGGTCAGAAAATAGGCAAAAGTCCAACTTGGAGTCCAAGTCAAGGAATTCAATTTCCATTCAAAGAAGGAGAGCCCCACCGACCTCCAGTAGCTAAAGACAGTATAAAAGGACCCCCTAGGTCGACATATTCAGGAGGTAGAAGTCAGAGGGCGAAGCTCTGCCGAATTGGTTAGTTATTAGGTCACACACACTAGTAGGGTTAGGGTTTTCACTCTTTTGGATCCTCTAGGTGGTGCCGAATTTCTCATCCAATTTCAAAGGTTATTCCCCACAAAAATTCAACATTTTTCCAGCAAGATTTGAAGGTTCAAAGTCCAATTGCAGCAGAAGTCGTCACTAGAGGAGCACAAGTCGACGCAATCATCACCAACAAAATCGACTACCAGACTTCACTACTCCTTTTTTATTCGATTTTCTTTCTGTTTAATCGTTTACTTGATGAATTCTTGTGAGATTCTGATGATTTGTTATTTTATTATGATGAATTAATTCTCTAATCTAGGATTAGGGATGTAGCCATTTGCTTCTATGGTTTTATTATACATGAATTGATGTTTATTCAATTGATTGTGTTGATTGTTCAATCTACGTGTGCCGAATTTATTATCTACTTTGGATTGATTCTTATTGATTGCAACATGCGAGAGCTGCGTGATTTATATGATGATACCTAGAAGAACATAGATTGATTGATGCTAAAATATGCGAGAGTTGATAGTTTCTTAGGGTTTGATTGATTGTTTCGTGCTTAATGAGTTTAGTATTGATGCTAGGCTATGCGACAGCTAGGTAGTAATCTTTGACGGATATTTGATTCAACATGCGAGAGCTGAGGATTAAGACAATAGAAACAATTGCCCACAATCACACACCAATAGGAGATATTGATTCCATGCATAATAAACCTAGATTGTAATTGTGTGAACCCCGATTTCCTAGAATGCTTTAGATATTGATAGAACTTCACTTTAGAATAAGTCTGCGATTTTATTTCCTTTCATTCTAGGCTGGTCGACATCACCCTAAACCATCTTTTATTTGATTTTCCTAGATAATCGTAAGTTGTGATATTAGGTAGTACTTATTTCCCTTGTTCCGTGGATCGACCATGATTAGACTACTACACTACATAGTACACTGTGCGCTTGCAGTTAACAATCGTAGCGTTTACTCGTGAGTTATTTGTATGTCGTGTTGTGCATTGATCAAGAATTATAAATTTGAAAAAGTCACGCGTACATAAAACGCGTCAAGATTTTCTGGCGCCGTTGTCGGAGAACAAACGGTTTTAATACTATTGAGATTGCAGCTAGATTAATTTAGGTTTTATTTTTCGCATTAGTTTCTTTTTATTTCTTTTTATTTTATTTAATCGATTTTGTTTTTTTTATATAGTTTTGTCGATTTTGGTTGATGCCCAAGACGAGACGCGATGCTGCATCGAGTCCAATTCTTGAGATCAATTCAGAGATCGAGAGAACATTACACAAGCAACTACGCGCGAACAAGCAAAAGCAAAAGCAAGTCGTAGAGCCTGTGGAGTTTCTTCAAGACACTGAAATAGAGGAGGAAACAGAAGTTGTAGCAGATAATTTCGAGACAGTCATCGTGCCGTCGACAATTGCAAGGCCAGCGATCAATGCCAACAATTTTGAACTGAAGACAACACTCATTCACATGGTGCAATAGGAACAATTTGGAGGCTTGGATAATGAGGACCCGAATAAACATCTAGAGACGTTTATGGAGATTTGTGATTTGATCAAGATCAATGGGGTGAATGATGATGCAATTCAACTTCGATTATTCCCGTTTTCTTTGCAAGGCAAGGCTAAGAAGTGGTTGAAGTCAGGAGCAGTTGGAACATACAAGACGTGGGAGGAGCTTTCAAAGGCTTTTCTTGCCAAATATTATCCACCTGATAAAGCAGCACGTATCCGGAGCAAGATTACATCTTTCACTCAATTTGATAGAGAAAGTTTTTGTGATGCATGGGAACGTTACAAGGATCTTATTCAAGGAAGCCCACAACATGGATTACCCGAATGGCTTGTAGTTCAATCGTTCTTCAATGGTTTAAATGAGCCTTTGCGCATGAGTTTGGATGCAGCTTCAGGAGGGGCATTCATGGCGCAAGCACCCGACGTGGCATATCAAAATTTGGAGACGATGGTGAGTAATAGTTACCAGAGCTCTTCACGATCAAACAACAAGCGAGTAGCTGGAATTCTGGAAGTGGAGACAGTGACAATGCTTAATTCGAAGCTAGATTCTTTGAGTCAGCAGGTGAAATCATGTGTTGCTGCTGTTATGCCGAGTTTAATTTGTGATAAATGTGCAGGTGCAGGACACGATCCAATGAATTGTCCAACCGGAAACGACTTGACGATTGAGCGGATGAATTACATTCATCAACGCCAACAACAACGAGGACCCTACACCAACACATACAATCAGGAATGGAGGAATCATCCTAATTTCTCATGGAGGGAGACCAACCCGAACCAGCAAGGCAACTTTCAAAGGAACGATTATGGGCAGAAGAGTTCAAGCAAGCAAATTCCGAAGAATCAAGACATGGATCTTACATCTATAATGAAAGCCATAATGGAGACTCAACGTCTCTCAGATGGCGAATATGGAGACTCACTCGAAGATGCTTGAGATGCAACTTGCGCAGCAAGCAGAGGCAATTATAAGGACACCAGGAATCCTACCGGGACAGCCCACAGTTAATCCGAGAGAGCAAGTCAAAGCTGTAGCACTTAGAAGGGGCAAGCAATTAGAAGATCCCTATCCACCAAAAGAAGTTGAAGCTGACACCATCTTTAAGCAAGAAGATGAAGATGAGCAACCGAAAGTAAAGAAGCAGTTACCTGAAAAGGGAGCAGAGGAGAAGATGCAAGAGCAAGAGAAGTGGATTCCCAAGTGGAAGCTAGCGAAGCAGAAAAGAGAGCAACCGAAGGAGATATGGGCAGAAGTCAAAGCTTATGAACCACCGGTTCCATTCCCTCAGCGACTTCAGTTGGGCAAAAAAGACGAACAATTCTGGAGATTTCTTGAACATTTAAAGAAATTGCATATTAATGTTCCATTTACTGAAGTATTTTCTCAAATGCCTGCTTATGCTAAGTTTCTCAAGGAAATTTTTTCCAGGAAAAGGAAGCTAGAAGATTACGAGACAGTGGCTTTGACGGAGAAGTGCAGTGCAATCCTGCAGAACAAGCTGCTGCCGAAACTGAAGGACTATGGAAGTTTCTCTATTCCTTGCAATATTGGCTCTAAGTGAGTTGAGCGAGCTCTATGTGATTTGGGAGCCAGTGTTAGTCTTATTCCAAAGCGAATTGCTGAGAAGCTAGATATTGGAGACATGAAGCCGACTACCATCTCTCTTCAGCTTGCGGATCAATCTGTCAAGTATCCAGTGGGGATATTGGAAGATATTCCAATCAAAGTTTGGAAGTTCTTTGTACTAGTCGATTTTGTGGTGCTCAATATGGAGATTGATTTTCAAATGCCGATTTCTTGGGAGGCCGTTCTTAGCTACTGCTGGAGCTCAAATTGATGTTCGTGGTGGAAAGCTTACTTTAAGGATTGGGAATGAGAAAATCGAGTTCAATGTCTTCCGTGCAACCGAAGGACCACTTGTAGAAGACAGTTGTTTCCGAATTGATTTTATTGTTGATGCCGTGAAGGAAGTGAGCAAAGTATCAAGTAGTGATGATCCACTTTTGAATTGCTTGGTGACGATTGGCACTACACAAGATGACGACTTGGAGACTGCCCAAAGTGCATAAATTTTGCAATCCACGCCACCATTGGAAGCGACCGAAGACAAGAGCTATGAGTTGATTGGAGAAGATAAGAAAGACGATGTTCGGAGCGCGCCAAAGGTAGAGCTGAAACCATTACCATCTAAGCTACGGTATGCATTCTTAGGTCCCGACTCTACATATCCTGTTATCATTAATGTCGAGTTCAGTAAAGTAGAGGAGGAGATGCTACTTGATGTGCTTAGAAAGCATAGAAAAGCTATTGGATATTCTGTTGAGGACTTGAAGGGAATTAGTCCTACATTCTGCAGGTATCGGATTTTGCTTGAGGAAGGTAGCAAACCGAACATTGAAAGTCAAATGAGGCTTAATGAGAATATGAAGGAAGTTATGAAAAAGGAGATTCTTAAACTTCTTGATGCAGGGATTATTTATCCAATTTCAGACAGTGAATGGGTAGCCCCAGTTCACGTGGTACCAAAGAAAGGAGGAATGACAGTAGTCATGAACAAAGATGACGAGTTGATTCCTACGAGAACTATTACAGGATTGAAAATGTGTATCGATTATAGGAAGTTGAATAGTGCTACGCGCAAGGATCACTTTCCATTTCCGTTTATTGATCAAATGTTTGAGCGACTAGCTAAGCATTTTTATTAATTCTATTTGGACGGATACTCGGGATTCTTTCTGATACCTATTCACCCAAATGATCAAGAGAAGACGACGTTCACTTGTCCGTATGGAACTTTTGCTTATCGACGAATGCCTTTTGGGCTGTGCAACACACCAGCCACTTTTTAGAGATGCATGATGGCGATTTTCTCCGACTACGTAGAGAAGATTATGGAGGTTTTCATGCATGACTTTTCCGTCTACGGGAAGACATTTGAGGATTGTTTATCTAACCTATCAAAGGTACTTACAAGACGTGAGGAGACTAATTTGGTGCTTAATTGGGAAAAATGCCATTTTATGGTACAAGAAAGAATTTTTCTTAGACATTTAGTTTCCGAACGTGGGATTGAAGTGGGCAAAGCCAAGATAGATGTGATAGAGACCTTACCTCCACCGAATTCAGTCAAGGCGATTCGCAATTTTCTTGGACATGCCGGATTTTACAAAAGATTCATTAAGGATTTCTCAAAGGTAGCCAAACCTCTTACTAGGCTCTTGAATAAAGATATGCCTTTTGTCTTTGATGAACACTGTATGGAAGCATTCGACAAGCTCAAGAAGGAGCTGATTTCGGCACCCATCATTCAACCCCCCTGATTATTCACTTCCGTCTGAGATTATGTGTGATGCAAGCGACTATGCTGTAGGCGCAGTCTTAGGACAACACCGAGACGGGAAGATACACGCCATTTACTATGCAAGCAAGACTCTAGATGATGCTCAAATTAATTATGCAACTACGGAGAAGGAGTTATTATCTGTTGCATTCGCAATTGATAAGTTCAGGAGTTACCTTTTGGGTTCCAAGGTGATTGTTCACACGGACCATGCTGCATTGAAGTATTTGCTCCAGAAGAAAGATGCGAAACCACGACTTCTTCGATGGATTCTTATATTGCAAGAATTCGACCTAGAGATCAAGGATAAGAAAGGAACGGAGAATTTAGTTGCTGATCATTTATCAAGATTGCAATTGGAGAAAAATGAGAAGCAAGAAGAGGAGAAGCCGATCAATGACGCACTGTCGGACGATTACCTTGCCATGGTCAATGCGATTTCCACAAAGAAACCTCCTTGGTTTGCCGAGTTCGTTGATTGTCTATATCACATGGGATACATTCCGAAGGATGGGTGCAATTATGATCAAGTCTACAATCAAGGCGATTTTCGTGGGAGGCGATTCACCGAAAAGCTTCATGATCCACCTTTACCGCCCATCCATCCAGTCCAGCTAAGACGACAGTAAAGAAGCGCTGTGTGGGAGGCAACCCACAATTTAAGGTAGTTTAGTGTTTTGAGTCTTTTATTTTCATTAATTTTTGTTTTGTTTTTTAGTCTATGCAGATTGCAAGAAGAATGAATTTTTCGAGGAGAGATCAACCACATTGGAAGGGTCAAGACGAATTCTTCATCAAATTAAACAGAGAAGCTTTCCTTAAACTCAAACTTTTACCTTTCTGTGCAATTTGTGTGATGATTTACTTGAGTGCGTCGTTCGATTTTATTTGTTTTAATGCATTCATACATTTAGCACTTACCCTTAGGTTCCGATGGCAAGCTCATAACAAACTAGGCTAAATTAGAGGAGACAGCTTTTAGGACTAGTTTTTAGGATTTTCTTTATTTTTCTAGCACCCTAGGATTTTTCAATTTTTCATAATTCATTAAAAAAAATAAAAAATAGAAAAAATAGAAAACACACAAAAAAATTGAAAAAACAAAAAAAAATTGTGGGATTAGGACATACCGATTAGTGCACCGTGGCGCACAAGGAGGACAATTAGCGCGCCCACGGGCTAGGAAAGGCACACCAACCCGCGCATCAGCACGCACCTGAGCGCACCCGGACGCACCAATCGGCACACCCGCAGGCGAACCTGCAGGCGCGCCAACCAGCACACTCGAGGGCACACCCAGGCGCACCAAGGCACGCCAAAGGCGGACCGACCCGAGAGCAACAAGGTGCAACCGACTTGGAATTTTAGGGGAACCCTTTGCGATTTTTTTTAGTTGGTCCTACACCCACCAAAAATATATAGGTTAGTATTCCTTTAGTTCTTAGGAATAGGATTTAGTTTTTATTTTATTTTGAGGGATTTTCTAATCCTTGGAGAAATAGGATTGCTAGTACACACCCACTTTGAATACTAGTTTGAGGAGGATTCCTAGTACCTATAGGACTAGAAGTCGGCACCAACACCCCTTTTTCCACCGCCTCTAGAGCCTATAAATACACACCCATACCACCATATTTTTCCACACCAAAACATTCATGCTCTAGACATCCATACCCTAGTGCCAATTTCACTTCCCTAGCACCCTTTACGTTTTTCTTTGATTTCTTTTCGTCTCCTACCCTCTTTGGCCCTAGTTCAAGATGACTTTTCCCACAAATAACCCTTGCCGGCCCAACTTCACCATCACCAACCATACCCTGCGCTTTATGCCTATGCCTAAGTTTACCGAGTACAATTCGGGATGGATTTCTGAAGAGAATCGCGCTAGGTTTGACAAACTGATTAGGAGACCTCTAATTCCTAAGAGGTACATTGATTTTGAGGTGGTTGAATCTTACAATCTTGTGGAGCCGATTGGCAAGTATCTTGCCAACTTAGGACTAGTCGATTTTTGCAAGATTAAGGAGTCGTCATACGAGGAGCTTACTTATGAGTTTCTTGCTACTTTTGGGTATGACATGGATTTCAAGGACATTCATGATCCCGGCTATGTCAAGTTTTGGCTTGCAAGGAAACACTATGAGATGAGCTTAATTGATTTCAACAAAATTTTGGGTTTTGATGCCGAAGGATGGCGAGTTCCTAGCTGTGGCTTTAACGCAAGTGTCATGTGGAATACACTTTGTAGTACTTCATATGCGCGCTTAAAAGGCTTGGCTAATGGCTTTTGCATTAAGGACAATGCACTGAGGTATTTACACAGACTTTTGGTACACTCTTTCTTTGGAAGAACCAAAGATGCACACAAGGTACAATGTGATGAGCTTTTTGTACTCTTTTGCATGGTACATGGGTACAAACTCAATGGAGGACTTTGGTTGCTACAGAATTTTGCTCATATTTGCAATGGAGAAGGCGAGATAGCATGTGGAGGGTTGATCTCTCATATCGCAAAATTCTTATGAATTAACCCAGATCCATACACTTTAACCCTTTCTAACCCCGCACTTGAGACTCTGCATAAGCATGTTGCCGCAGTAATGGCCCTAGAACTCCATGAACCCAGATCCACCGTAAGCCACCATCGTCTACATCATCCGTGGAGTCCGATTCCTCCAACATCTTCAACTTTCTCATGAGAAGGGAAGCTCAAGTCGATGGCATCGCCAATCTCAACAAGACAACCGGCGAATTACTCTCTCAAATGGATAAGTTGGTTGACATTGTTGATATGTTAGGGAGAGTCATGTGCAGTAAATTGGATCAACAAGAGAAGACCATCGCACAACTTAGGAAGAAGCTAGAGAACATAGAGAACAAACTTGCCGAGTAGTTTCATGCATCATCATTCTATGTGTTGTGTTTTTATTGCTATATGTTTTTACTTTTATAGGAGGCAGTAAATGCTAGTCATCCTCATGGAAATTTAAATTTCATGTCAAATGTGTTTAATAATGGTGTCATGAACACCTAGTGGCAATGCAATTTCGATTTCTCAATCTCTCTTATGGTTGATTCTTAGTTTCTCTCTTACTTGGATTATCTTTTGTTATGTGCTAGTGTTTCAATCTAAGTTTGAGGAGAGTGCCTCTCTTATGTGCCTATTTTTTACCCTTTGTTTCTTTTCTTTCTTGGCCAATGAGCACATTGTCCGATTTAAGCTTGAGGAGGGGGAACAAATTTCTTTATAATTTGTTTGTTTTTGTTTGTTTAGTGTCAATAAAGAGCATGTTTTTGACTTTAATATATTGAGTATATATATTTTTTATTCTAGATTACTTACTAAAGCCATTACCCTTTTTCAAAAAAAATTCTTTTCAAAACCGTTTTCAACTTTACTTTCTCAAAATGATTTTCAAATTGTTTTCAAATTGTATTTCAAAAAAAAAATCGTTTTGAAACAAATTGTTTTCAAAAATATCGACAAAAAATAAAATTTTTTCGACAAAAAAAAAAATTCTTTGTTTTTCAAATTGTTTTCAAACCCACCATTTTATGATCAAGATGTTTTTGTTGATGGATAACCAAGAGAGTTACTTTGAGTTTTTGAAATCTTTTTCTTTTAGATGCAAGAAGTTTGATTTTTGATTTATCTTGTGTTCATGCTTAGTTATGATGAATTCATGCAAGTTCTAGCATTTTTTGCCTAGCAGTTTTCGACACCCTATGCATTATTTTTCAAAATTTTTGACGTCAACATATATGTCCTAGAACAAGTTTTCAGAACTTTTCAAAGCGACTTTTTCTCATAAATGCCAATGAAAGAGATGATTTAGGCATTCTTTGATTAAACCAACTTGCCAATAAAATGCCTACCCTTTATCATTATCCCTTGTTTAACCCCTTTGAGCCTAAATCATGGTAGCTAATTTTTTTTTCTTTACCCATATTTACCCACCTTTAACCCTTTGAAGCCTTATAGCTACCATTCTTTTCTTTCATTATACCATATTTTTCAAAGTTCCTTAAGAGATTTTGGTTCTATATTTTTATCAAGATTCTTACTATGATAAGTGCAATTGTACCGTATTTTTTTACATCCATCAAGATCTATGCATTGAAGATGTTTGCACTTTCAATTGTTTCAAGTATGTTATGGAATGTCAAGCGCAAAAAAAAAAAACAAAGATTATCGACAAAGTCGATTCTAAATAAAATAAAAAATCAGAAAAATTCAAAAAAAGAGATGAGAAATTGCGCATCAATGGTTCCTGAAACAAGTTGAAATTTTATTTTGATGATCACATGATGGACGTTATTTCAAGACTGGCACTTTGAGAAATCCATTCAATCTCTTGATAATGCATATTGCAATCTTTTCTTAAATGAATTTTTGAACTTTGATTTCCTATACACCTTTCCTTTGATCAACCTTTACCTAAGACCCCATTACAACCCTTTGTAAAGTCCTATTGATCTTTTTGAGAGTGCTTATTCATAATAGTGGAGTTAGTTCTGGAATTTGCCTGTGGGACTAGTTTTTTGAAATTTTCATGACGTCAATTCTCTCTTGCATTCATATGGGAAATCGATTTTTGCTAAGTGGTTTGTGTGAAAGCTTGTGCGGGTAAGTCTGACTATGGCATGGATGCTTTTTCATGAGATTTTTTTTATTTCTTGGCATTTGATCTTAAATGAATACTCATAAGCTCTTGCTGATTATCTTGGAAGTCTTGATAAGAATTCTTTTTGATTGTGTGATTTGGCGGAGAATTTCAAAACCCTCATTTGGTTTATTTTGTTTTATTTGCTTGAGGACAAACAAAGTTTAAGTTTGAGGAGAATTGATAACATCTAAATCTTAGTGTTTTCATGATGGTTTTGAATGGCTTTTAATATGTATTCTTGGTCGATTATGTGTACAATCTTTATATTATTGTGTGTTTTCATGCATTGTGTCAATTAGTACTTCAATTTTGCTGATTAAGTGTTTTTATCAGGAATTTATCGTTTTTATTGAAGGATGGAAGCTTTTTAGCCAAGCTTGGAAACCAAGCCCAACGATTTTGATGATTTCAGGAGTTCTATGCACCGAAATTAAGTGAGAGAAATTGGAGACAAAAATAGACTTCCAGAGATTTCTATGGATTTAAATTGCATAATTTTTTGACATGTCTACAAGGAGCAGTAATTATTTTAATCCAACCAAGGATGCAGATTTTTCTGTGCCGATCCAGGCCCAGTCTTTTGGCAATATCATGAGCTACAGTTGTCCAATTGAAGAGTTCTTCTTATGGAAAGAAAGCTGAGAGAATTATGTAGAACTTTGTAGAAGAGCCCAATGCCCAGTTCGGACGTCTTCTTGGAGTTAAGTGGCGTGCAATGTTCGGGTCAGAAAACTGGCAAAAGTCCAACTTGGAGTGCAAGTCAAGGAATTCAATTTCCATTCAAAGAAGGAGAGCCCCACCGACTTCCAGCAGCTAAAGACAGAATAAAAGGACCCCCTAGGTCGACATATTCAAGAGGCAGAAGTCAGAGGGCGAAGCTTTGCCGAATTTGTTAGTTATTAGGTCACACACACTAGTAGGGTTAGGGTTTTCACTCTTTTGGATCCTCTAGGTGGTGCCAAATTTCTCATCCAATTTCAAAGGTTATTCCCCACAACAATTCAAAGTTTTTCAAGCAAGATTTGAAGGTTCAAAGTCACAGAATCACCAGTCTGATCGCAGCAGAAGTCGTCACCAGAGGAGCACAAGTCGACGCCATCATCACCAACACAATCGGCTACCCGACTTCACTACTCTCTCTTTTATTCGATTTTCTTTCTGTTTAATTGTTTACTTGATGAATTCTTGTGAGATTTTGATGATTTGCTATTTTATTATGATGAACTAATTCTCTATTCTAGGATTAGGGATGTAGCCAATTGCTTCTATGGTTTTATTATATATGACTTGATGTTTATTCAATTGATTGTGTTGATTGCTCAATCTATGTGTGCCGAATTTATTATCTACTTTGGATTGATTCTTATTGATTGCAACATGCGAGAGCTGCATGATTTATATGATGATACCTAAAAGAACATAGATTGATTAATGCTAAAATATGCGAGAGCTGATAGTTTCTTAGGGTTTGATTGATTGTTTCGTGCTTAATGAGTTTAGTATTGATGCTAGGCTATGCGAGAGCTAGGTAGTAGTCTTTGCTGAATATTTGATTCAACATGCGAGAGCTGAGGATTAAGACATTAGAAACAATTGCCCACAATCACACATCAGTAGGAGATATCGATTCCATGCATAATAGACCTAGATAGTAGTTGTATGAACCCCGATTTCCTAGATTGCTTTAGATATTGATAGAACTTCACTTTAGATTAAGTTTGCGATTTTATTTCTCTTCCTTCTAGCATAGTCGACATCACCCTACACTATCTTTTATTTGATTTGCCTAGAAAATCGTAAGTTGTGACATCAGGTAGTACTTATTTCCCTTGTTCCGTGGATCGACCTTGAATAGACTACTACACTACATAGTACAATGTGCACTTGTAGTTAACAATCGTAGCATTTACTCGTGAGTTATTTGTATGTCATGTTGTGAATTGATCAAGAATTATAAATTTTAAAAAGTCACGCGTAAATAAAATGCATCATGAGGTCAGTAGGACGAGAGCTTGGCTGAGGAGCTGCAGGGGGAACAAAAGGCCTACGGGGACGAGAATCCCAAGGTAGTGGCACAGGATGGGCACATCCACCGTCCCTCACACAAGTGGTCAACTCACGTATCCGAATGGCCTGGGCGTCAAGGTCGCCTTCGGCTGCCCGAGTAGCGTCTAATGTCAGGACGCCTCAGCAACCGGGAGCTGTCACAAGTAAAGAGAGTCAGTCAAATCATGGAAAGGGGAAATATTTGATGTAATGATTAGGGAAATACATAGTGATGTCAGCCGGGAAAGGCGGAAAATCGGGAGGAAGATCCTCAGAGAAAGGCAATCTGCAGCTCCTGTAGGCATCATCAAAAGACTCAAAGTCAGCCTTGCATGCCGAGAGAGCAGGGCCAGATGTGGAAGAGGATACCCTGGTGCTCTTCTTTCTCCTCAGAGCGAAGCTCTACCAAAAGGGGCCCGCACTAGTCACTGATCCTCCTACCTTCGGGGTAGTTAATGGTGACATCAGGAGCATGCTAACGAAGGAGGAGTAGTCACAAGAGCTGGTCAAGTCGTCATAATGCCAATCCAAGTAATCATACTCTGTGTCCTCACCCCGCTCGTTAATGTCCCGCATAGAGAGTGGTGAATCAGATGGCACCCGTGGCTCCCCATGGCCTGTGCACAGACGCGCGCCCCAAGATACCATACTCACATGCTAGGACACCTGATTAAGCATCTAAACTGAAGCATCTCCAAGGCCAAGACACCATCTCCCACAAGCTTATCTTGATACGCCGCAAAAGGAGTGAACCGAATTGATCAAGCCGTAGACACTATTAAGCACTCTATATCAAACCAAAGCATAACGAATAAAAGAAACAATTCTGAATTATTCAACAAACATTGAGAACAGTAGCTACATCCCATAAACCTAGATAAAAGAAATTAGTTCTTGAAGAGGAAAAATTAAAATAAAATAGGGATGTCGACATGATACAAAATAAAACCAAAAGCTCCAGTTTTCTTCCAGCCGAATTCTTCACTCTTTCTCCTCCCCAAAAGCTGTTAATTTCGTCCAGAAAGTACTCCTTTTATATCTAGGGTTAAATTCCTAAAAAATAGCAAACTATGCGTGTAGGAATTGGAATAAAACTCCTAGACTTTTGCTCGTGCAAAACAGGCTGCAAGTTCACAGCGTTAAAAACTTGTTCTTGCAAAACCGGCTGCAAGTGCATAGCGTTGCTGTAGTAAACAAGGTCGAATCACAAGGACTTCGAAACAACACTATCCTTAGGATTTCAATTGTTTGGACTATAAAAACAGTAAATAAAAAAAGAGAGATATGATGAAGGTATAATGAACAGGAAGTAAAGGTGTAAATAGGAGAAACGCAATTGGATGAGAACCTAGGTTGCCAGGGGTTCACTACTGCCTTGTTGTTCAACAATAATTCAATAACATGGTAAATAAATTCTTCCACTTTGAAGGGCTACCCAAACTAAAGGGTTTACAACTACTGTCATGTGTAGATATAAAGCTACCCTAGTTCTGGAACAACCTGCTTTCGTCAGTGAAGCTCTTTCCTAGGGTGCAGTGTCGCTGTGCCAGGTGTTGTTATCCTCAACTACCCTAAAATTCTTTTTCGACAATTGACAATGCAGAGGCTTCATATAGAACGGTCTGAGATCCTAGTTTCTCCGTTAGGTGCGTCACTAAGCCGTCTAAAATAGTGTTTGAGGGTGATCGAGCCGCAAACACTGTTAAGCACTCTATATCAAATCAAAGCATAATGAATAAAAGAAACAAGTCTGAATTATTGCATAAATATCAAGAACAGTAGCTACATCTAATAAACCTAGATAAAAGAAATTAGTTCATGAAGAACAAGAAAATAAAATAAAATAGAGATGTCAACATGATACAAAATAAAACCAAACGCTCCACTTTTCTTCCAGCCGAATTCTTCACACTTTCTCCTCCCCAAAAGCTGTTAATTTCGTCCTGAAAGTCCTCCTTTTATATCTAGGATTAAATTCCTAAAAGACAGCAAACTATACGTGTAGGAATTGGAATAAAACTCCTAGACTGTTGCTCTAAGAATTCCTCTTTACTTCTTCTTTCCTTGCTGGGAGTGTCTAGGTGCATCCCCTCTTAAATACTCCTAGAAGTTGGGCGCAAACCCTAATAAAAAAAGGGTCTTGATGCCAGTGTCCGCTGTAGGGGCGCTGTCAGGCATCCGATTTGTACTAGAACAAGGAACTTTGCAACGTCTCATTAGTTTTGGGCCAAAATCGTCAAATCTCCTCCAGAACAAAAGGTTCTCTGAAAAAGAAGGTTTAAGAGCAGATATTTTGTCGACAGCGGCGCTGTAGGCAATTGGTCCAGTTTCTTCAACAGCGGCGCTGCTGACCAAAATCGTCAAATATGTTTCAAACAGCTCCAAATTGCACCTGAAAGCATCCAAGGGTAAGGAAAGATGGATTTGGCATGAAAATAAGTGAATTTACACCTAAATGCATGAATTAATGATGAATGTATGGCCAAAAGACGATAGTGTGCGCTGTAAAAAGTATGTAATTAACATTCGGTGAGAAGAGATCAAGTAGATTTCAAGAAAATGAATAACGATGGTAGAGGAAAGGTACCTCACCCGACATAGCAACTCGATCTGTGTGACGTCTGGCCCACTCTCGATCATGAGCATGACTTCGGGACACGCGGTTCTGAGAAGCCTAGCAAAGAGAAACAGGCCACATCTCCTCATCAGATGATAATTTTGGAGCAAACAACCCAAAATACACTTGGTCCCAAACCAGTGAAAGTTATCCAATTAGAAGAAAAGAGGGAGATAGTAGAACAAGATGAGTAAGACGAAGGAAGAAGAAATACCTCCGAGAACCAAGCTGAGCCATGAAAGTACTTGGCGACAACCCGAGAGAAATTGGTCATCTCTCGATAATCTTTCGCAAAGTCCGCCGAAGCCAAGTCAACCCGCGGCCAGTCTAGATGCACAAGTGCTGCTAACAAGTCACATCGGAGCCGGTCAGTACCCGATGCAAAGAGGGTTCTGCACATGCTCACTAAGATCAAGCCTCGAGCTCGCTGCACAACCGTCCCAGAATACCGGCTATCTAACAAAGCATCCTGTAACCACTTGGGGGATACCTCGCCATGATGGGCCCACCTAGGGGCAAGGCCCATTGACTCCTGGACACGGTTGATGACTAGCTCCTGATCGAAGGGGTCATCGTTATCTCCCCGCAACCCAAGTAAAAAGTGTTGGTGGTATCCTACTATCTCTCGCCTAAGGCCGATACCGCCTGCAAGTCAACCCTATCCCCTCGGAAGCTGCGGAAGAAATCCCACAATCCGACCCTCTTTGTGTTAGCCTAAACATGTATTAAGTGCTTAATTAAGTAATAAATTAAGACTAATCTTGTTTAGTATATTTCTAATGATTATTGCCTACAATATTATTTTGATGATTAACAAACATTGTGGAAAGCCCTTGTGTGTTTTAAACATTTGCAGAAAATTTGGTTTCTCGCAGAAACCAAATACCATGAAGTTTTGACTTCATCGTGGCTTTTCGAATGAACCAAAGTATCGTTGTCTGGGGTGTTGGAGTTGTGGTCTAGAAAAGTAGCTATCTTTAAAGCAACTAATGCAACCGATTTACTTGGTCACCAAGGGTCAGAAAAGTGGTCCTCACATCCTCTTTCATGCCTTAAAGAGCTGGTGGTCCTTACTTCCATTTTTGGGGATACTTTTTGAAGATTAATAAACAATTTATACCCAAGTAATTACCAGTTTTTGTTTAGCCAACAGCCAAACGTTGACAGTTCTTAATTGAAGAAAGAAGTCAAATTGGGCGCCACCTAGAAGCAATCTAGCCGTTGAAGAACATGTTGAAACTAATGCCTCCTTGCTTCTTATAGGTTTTGATATTGACAAACTATTCAGGAAGCAAAAAGAAATGAATTGAAATGAAGGCAAAACAATCCTCAAGTCAAAGAAACCACTCAAGAGGAAAGGATGAAAGTGAATGAGCACAAGAATTGAAGAGCCAAGAAAGAAGAGTTAGAATCATAAATTGTACAAGGTATAACACTCAAATCTTCTAGGACATTGGCTCAAAATAAGATAAAACTTGCTCATGCATCACATAAACATATTTCAAACATCAAACTGTTTTCTGTGTCAATAACATCGATGTTATGTTTTAAAACATCGATGTTCTGCCTTCCAACAAATTT
>JAKUCV010007659.1:43533-58724 GCA_028386065.3 Turnera subulata
GTTCTTTGTTTGAGTGATTGAATTGTATATTCATACACCTAAAGGGAGGTTAGTTCCCTTGTTGAGATTCATAGGAAGAGGGTATATCTTCTTATGTGAGAAGTCTTGAAGTGAGGTATCTTCAAGCAAGAGTGTTGAGGTTCATGTGACTTGAACTCACAGGTTTAGGATTCTTGTGACTAGAATTCCTAGGTTGTAACGGTTTGTTAAGCACCCGTAAGCTTAACACTAGATAGTGAAATCTTCATGTGAGACTTGAAGGGCTGGATTAGCCACACTAGTAGAGTGTGTGTGAACCAGGATAAATTGGTTGTGTCCTTCAATCTTTCAATTCCGCATTTGATTCCTGCCTATTTCGTTTTAATTCGATTATCGCTATTCACCCCCCTAGCGAAGGGCTATTGTTTTAACAATTGGTAGCGGAGCCTAACTCTCTGAAAGACTTAACCGTTTGAGAGGAAAGTTTCTATGGCTTGTTCAAGTTATTTGTATGCAGGAATCACTGAAGGACAATCCACTACCCGTGCACCGTTCTTTGACGGGACAAATTATGCATATTGGAAGGAAAGGATGAGAATTTTCATCCAAGCCAACAATTTTGCAGCTTGGCTGGTGATAAAGAATGGTGTTCAAGTTCCAACAAGGTCTGAAGCGGGGTACAACGAAGATGACATCCAGAGAATCGAAAACCACTCCAAGGCGATACACATGCTCCAATGTGCGGTCAATCCGAATGTCTATATAATAATCTCGCGCTGTGCAACAGCCAAGGAGAAGTGGGAAATGCTGGGAATCATCTGTGAGAAAACCGACAGCAAGCAAGATGAGACTGTCAACCTTTGTTTCATGGCTAAGGAAGAATCTTCAGAAGAGGTAAGTACTTCCTATTCGAATGATGATTATACATTTGAAGAGTTGCAAGATGCGTTTAGTGAACTGTATAGTAAATTCATTTCTATCTCAAATGTTAATAAGAACTTAAAGAAACAGAATAGACCTTAGAAAATAATGTAGAATTATTATCACATGATAAGGATGAGTTATCAAGTAAGATTGATAAGCTTGAAAAAGAAAAGCATGCTCTTAGTATGTCTTGCAATGAACTTAATGAGAAGATTTCCTCTAATGTATGTGCATGTGTTGAATTGGGAAAAGAGAATGAATCTCTTAAGCATCAAGTTGATGATTTAAAGAAAACATTAGAGAAATTTACAAATGGCACAGATGGTCTTAATCTTCTCCTAGGACAACAAAGAAGTCCGACACAAAAAGAAGGATTAGGTGCATCTCATGTATCAAATGATGTCAAACCTGTTGTGCATAATGCTAAGACATATAAACTTGGTTCCTCATGCTCTACTCACCGTATTACATCACATGTTCATGACACAAGATCACACATTCATTATAGAAGGTCATATGCTCAAAATGCCAAACCAAGTGCAAGTAATGGAAGAGCTCACTATGCCAAATTGTATGTCTACAATGTTAAATCGAATGCTAATGTTGCAAGATCACATGTACACAGCACTAAAAATGAAAGTTCTCATTTTACTAAACCTAGGAAACATGTGACTCAATTTAGGGAAAACAAGATGATACCTCAGGAAAACAAGTTTACTAGAATGCATAGAAATAATCAAAATGGTAATTACTATCAATCTAGAAGGATGCACAATCCAAATGTCATTTGCCACTATTGTAACAGAATAGGGCATATTGCTCCTGTTTGTTTTACTAGGCATAGACATTGGGCACAAGAAAAGGTCTATATTCGGCATGTTTCTAACCATCAAGGACCCAAAAAGATTTGGGTACCAAAATCTCTTTGATTTGTTTTGCAGGTATGCTTGAAGGCATCAAGTGTACTTTGGTACCTTGATAGCGGATGCTCCAAGCAAATAACCAAAGAAGCATCCAAGTTTTTGAATGTGGCCACACTCATTTAATTTCGATAGAAGTGCAAGGATCAAAAGATGATAACATCGATGTTCATTATTGAAACATCGATGTTCCATGATTTTCAGCTCACTTGTGTTTTTCAACCCGTAGCTGAAAAACATCGATGTTCCAATAAGAGCTGCCAAGCCACAAATCGAGTATGCACATCGATGTTTTGTATCAAACATCGATGTTCGGTAAGAACTTTATTTTTCCAGTAGTCTTTCAACATCGATGTTCGTTTTCTACACATCGATGTTATTCATTTCAAGCTGTTTAAAATTTCTGTCTAGTCGTCAAAAACATCGATATCTCATTCTTGAACATCGACGTTTTGCCTTTGTTGCATTTTCACAGCTTAGAAATAATTTAACTTTCTCACTTAAGTTAAGAACTTTAGGTAGCATGTTCATGACAAAATGTTTCAGGAAGAATATTCAGATTTCCTTCAATTTAAGTAAAGCATGTAGTTAGTGCACAATTGATCAAATTGAGAAACACTAGCTTGTTGATGAACACTCACACAAAAAGAACTTTATGTCATACACATGCCGGAACCACAAATACTTTTATTGATTATAAAGATTGAGTACAGCTGCTGAATCTTAAAACACACACATGTTCGATTACATCATATATTTTACAATCACACTTACAAACAAGAAACGCAGAATTACATCATACATATTCATTACAATTATTATCTGCTTCTAACGATTCGGTTCAGCTGTTACAGTAAAGCCATTAGGAGTATTGACTATGTTAACCCTAACGCAATGACTCCAAGCAAACCACATTCCACCCGAGTTGTTCTGGCCAGGAAACTCGAACCGATGTGTTGGTGGAAAGCGAAGAGGGATAACTCCGTGGTTTCCGGTTTGCTGCCATTGAGTCTCGGTAAGCAGAACCATATTAGGTTTATATTGGTTCTTCAGGTCTCGCAAGATTCGGACAAAATCTTGGGAACGTGATGTGATACCCCTGCAGTTCCACACCAAAAGGCGAACCTTTGGCCAAGTGGGCGCTACTCCAGCAACTCGAGGAATGCTCTGAGCTGTCATTGTAATCTGATAATAACTGCCCTCGTTCAAAGTCTGGTAGGTTGGTTCCAACTGAAGCTCCTGGAACCTGTCAGAAATAAAGAACATTGTGGAATTAGCCGTACCATAGTAGGAAGTTCGCAGGGATTGTTGATGCTCCAGGAAGATGACTTCTTCCATAGGGGTGACAAAGAATCGGGAAGAATAAATCTCGTCTACGAAGACAAGACGGGGAATTCTTGCTAGTTCCTCTGGCAATGGCCCTTGTTGCTCATTTACAATGCTGAAGGCCAACCGATTTCTCCTACCCACGTTTGCACCCTCAACAAAAAAGACGGAGGAAGGGGAAGGCATTTCTGCTTTTGATATTTTTGACAACTCTCTTTCTAAATTTGGATTATAAACTTTCTGTGTTTATTAAGCTCTAACGTATGTATATTAATAGAAACATAATTGCATTGCCTCTTCTCTAAGAAGGTGACCCCTACAAATTTCTGAAGTGTCCAGCAGTGTTCAGGAGGTGACCCCTACCTATCCTTGGAGTATCATGAACAACGTTCAGAGGAAGGCCCCTCCAAACCGCTTCGATTTTCAAGAATCTCCTTTTTGAGACACTTGCAAATTCATTTATTGCTAACATCCAATTTTTCAGATAATCAAGTGTCTGCTTTGTTGAAAATCATGGCCTAAACTGCATTATTGATTCATCACGGAACTCACAGTCTGATTAGTTAGGCATCAGAGGCACCCAAAGTCCAACTAACAAGACTTTTTCTCGAGCCCGGTATACTCACGACAAGGAGATACCTCTTCATCCCGGGAGGATGGAAATCCAAGACAATAATTCTTGGAGGCAGAGGCCATCTTACTAACCTTAAAATTGCTACATATGTTTTATCTTACTAAAACTAGTGTATTATCTTTGCTAACTTGAGCACCCGAGGCTCGTCTAACTATGTTTGGCAGGTACTCCTCACTAAGGCCAAAAGAAAGGGGGAACAAAAATCTGGTAAATCAACAACATCGATGTTGTTACCATACACATCGATGTTTTAACAATTCAGATTGAAGCACTTGGACCAGTGGCCGGAAAACATCGATGTTCACATTGCAACATTGATGTTTAATCAAGAGAATCATTTTGTTTCATCCAGAGGACAATCAAGACATCAATCAAAATGTAATAACATCGATGTTGAGTATCACAACATCGATGTTGAGGTAAGTCTTCAAAACTCATTGATGTTTGCACTATTTCTCTTATTTTCCGAAAGTCCAAAACATCGATGTTTTGAGGACCAACATCGACGTTTAACCATTTTGATTAAACATGAAATTTGGCAGAGTACATAAAACATCGATGTTGCCTATAAAAACATCGATGTTTAGCCCGTTGCAGGTTCAAAAATATAGCCGTTGAGCTATGCAGGTTTTTCGGCCGACCGTTGAAAACATCAATGTTATTTTCAGAACATCGATGTTTCACTGACTGAGCATCATCAAACATCGATGTTTCGTAGGACAACATCGATGTTTAACGAAATTTTTTCAAAAAAAAAAAATGCCGTTGGAGCGTTGCAACGGCTACTTTCAGAGCCTTACTATATAAACCATGCTTCTCCTCTTGCTTCTTACTTTGTAACCTTCTGAACAATCATCCCCATCTCCATTCATCCCTTTACAACACACAAACAACACAATTCCTTTCCTTTCTTCCTTCTATAATGGCGGGTGACAAACGTCGTTCTAAGGGCAAACAAGTTGCTCATGAACATCACGCCCAGAAAAAGGGTGGATCCTCAAGTGCTCCTCACAAATACTCTGTGCCCAATTCCGAAATTTGGTTTCGTACCAAAGATGAGCTTACACACTACAAATCCTTCTACGCAACTCGCGCCATCGCTTCTCCTCGATATCTACCAGAAGATTACCCACGGAAGAGGCATTTTGCTAATCTTGAACGTCACTTACGGGAATCCCATCTCTGGGACTTTGTGACGAGGAAGCAATACCATTTCAATCCGGACTTCATCCGCGCCTTCTACACAACCCTTCATCGTGACGGTGATGTCCTCTCTGCCAGCGTCAATGAAAGAAGCTTTCAAGTGACATTGGAGCAATTCGGACAGATTGCAGGCCTACCTGTCCAAGGCGATGACATCGTCACTTATGGAGGTGATCATTTCCTAACTCTCCATGAGACCCAGCTGTTGTCTGATCTCGGTTTCACTGAAGTGCGCCGTAATCGCTCCAATCGGCCAACAATTCACTCAATCAACCCAGAGTACAGAGTGCTTTTCTATTTGCTTACTCGGGTGATCAAACCCAGAGCTGGTAATCACACCAACTTCACGATTGAGGACGAAAAAGTTCTGCACGCCATTATTCACGGAGCTCCCATCAATTGGGCACGATTCGTACTCCAGCACATGGCCGAGCACACTACCAACAACCATCCTCTTCCCTATGCCTTTCTGGTCGTGAACATTTGTTTGAGTGCAGGACTAACCCCCTTTGAAGGAACTCAAACTACTCACTCCAAACTTTGGGCAATTAATGATGCCACTTTTCACACAAACCCATCCGAGGAAGTCCCAAGGCCTGCACAAGAAGAAGTTCCTCCACTCCTAGCTCTTCCAGCACCCACTCCTCCAGCTCCTGCCGCTGCACTTGACTCCATCGCCGCCACTCTCCGAAGCTTAGGATGGTCCATTGACAGAATTGACTTGGAGGTACAAAGGCAAGGACATGATCTGCGTGCCTATTTTGCCCATGTCAACTATGATCCTCCACCATATCACACAACCTTCCAAGGCTTCAACTTTGAAGGTGATGATGATGATGATGATGAAGATTATGACCCAATGGAGGTAGAGGAGGAAGATGATGAGGAAGAGGGTGCTAATAATGAGGATGAGGACGATGATGGGAACTAGGACCATTGTTCTTCATTTTTAGCTTATGTTTCTGTTTTATGCTTTGTTTCTCAATTCAATAAAAATACTTTACTTTTGCCATTTCTTTTTGCTAATGACAAAAGGGGGAAGAAATCACAGAAAAAGTATATGCATGAACTCAGGGGGAATCATAAGTCATACTTTAAGGGAGAAAGAATAAGTATATGCATCATCAAACTAGGGGGAATTCATCCCACTTTGAAATCTATACAACTTGGCATATACTAACTCTTGGCATATACTTTCACATTGTTTGTCATTATCAAAAAGGGGAAAATTGTTGAAACTAATGCCTCCTTGCTTCTTATAGGTTTTGATATTGACAAACTATTCAGGAAGCAAAAAGAAATGAATTGAAATGAAGGCAAAACAATCCTCAAGTCAAAGAAACCACTCAAGAGGAAAGGATGAAAGTGAATGAGCACAAGAATTGAAGAGCCAAGAAAGAAGAGTTAGAATCATAAATTGTACAAGGTATAACACTCAACTCTTCTAGGACATTGGCTCAAAATAAGATAAAACTTGCTCATGCATCACATAAACATATTTCAAACATCAAACTGTTTTCTGTGTCAATAACATCGATGTTATGTTTTAAAACATCGATGTTCTGCCTTCCAACAAATTTCGAAAACAGGTAGTAGACAAATAACATCGATGTTGGAATCCCAAACATCGATGTTCTAGTGACCGTTGCTTTTAAAATTAGTCATAACATCGATGTTCCATTTGTAACATCGATGTTCCATATTGGTCAGTTTCAATTTGTTTTTGCCGAGCCAAAATAACATCGATGTTGCCTTAAAAACATCGATGTTCCTGCCTTCAAAGAATTTTCTAAAAGTTGGCAGTAGGCAAATAACATCGATGTTGGTATCCTAAACATCGATGTTCTTATGACCGTTGCATTTGAAAATATCCTTCATATAAGAAAAACATCGATGTTGGATTTCATAACATCGATGTTCTTCAATGGTCAGTTTTAATTAATTTTGTCGAAGCAAAATAACATCGATGTTTTTGAAAACAACATCGATGTTCTGTGGTGGTCAGCTTCAAAAGAATTTTGCCGAACCAAAATAACATCGATGTTTAAGTTCCAAACATCGATGTTCCCATGATCATCAATTTTAATTTATCTTGCCGAAACAAAATAACATCGATGTTGGGATGGAAAACATCGATGTTTTAGTTACCGTTAGTCCAATAATTCAAATTTACTGGTCAAAACATCGATGTTGGAAATTAAAACATCGATATTATGGCCGTTATGGCTGACAACTCTTAACACCCACTATGTTTTGTTTAAAGTTTTTTCTTGGGTCAATTTCAAACGGCTCTATGAGTTTTCAGAGCTACAAAACTAAGCATTTTCAGCTCTGATTCTAAACTAATCAACTCTCAACATTCAAGCATTCATTCCATACATTCATCAAAATTATTATTGAGCCAATATCCTTTTGAGGATTTGAGAGTTTCCTTTTAGAGCTTTACTTGTATACTCATATCTACTCTCTGAGAGGGTTCTTTGTTTGAGTGATTGAATTGTATATTCATACACCTAAAGGGAGGTTAGTTCCCTTGTTGAGATTCATAGGAAGAGGGTATATCTTCTTATGTGAGAAGTCTTGAAGTGAGGTATCTTCAAGCAAGAGTGTTGAGGTTCATGTGACTTGAACTCACAGGTTTAGGATTCTTGTGACTAGAATTCCTAGGTTGTAACGGTTTGTTAAGCACCCGTAAGCTTAACACTAGATAGTGAAATCTTCATGTGAGACTTGAAGGGCTGGATTAGCCACACTAGTAGAGTGTGTGTGAACCAGGATAAATTGGTTGTGTCCTTCAATCTTTCAATTCCGCATTTGATTCCTGCCTATTTCGTTTTAATTCGATTATCGCTATTCACCCCCCTCTAGCGAAGGGCTATTGTTTTAACAGAACACTCCTCCCCATCCTTAAAATGTATAAATAGAGGATTGAAGCCTCACAGCAATTCAACCAAGCCATTCAAGAGATTCTAAGTTGTGATAAAAAGCATACCTTGTGAGATTATCTTTGTGCGAATTTGTGTAACTTCTTGAGTGAGTCATCCTTGATGATTTGATCATTGAGAGGTTATAATCAGCATGATTAGGGGTTAATCTTGTTCTGTAGACAAAGCTAGGTTCAGCTTTGGGTTAGGTTTAGCAAGTTCAGCCCGCAAAAACTTGTGTACCACAGGTTATTTGGCTCGACTACAAAGGCCAAGATAGTGGATAGTTATAAATCCTAAAGGGGGGACCTTTAGGTAGTGGATGTACTCCTAAGTGTGAAACCACTATAAATTGCTTGTGTTCTTTGCTTTCCTGTCTTCGTTGTCACATTCTCATTCTGTTTCACATTTGGCTTCTGTGTCGAGCCAAATCTCTGAAAATCCGAAAAATAGGAGAAGCTTGTTCAACCCCCCCTTCTTAGCCTTTTTTGGGCCAACAATTGTTAGCGGAGCTGTGTTCTCAATCTAGTGGATTATTCTCCAAAGAAAAAATCATGGCTTATGAAGGTACAAGTGTCAACAAAGCTCCATACTTTGATGGAGTGAACTTTGATTATTGGAAGTTTAGAATGAAGATCTTCCTTCAAGGGAAAGTTCTTGAAATGTGGAATATTGTTTAGAGTCCCTATGCCAGACCTCAAAGAGACATGCAATTCTGGTTCGAAGATGAGCTAAGGAGAGCCAAGCTTGATGCACAAGCCAAAAAAATACTACTATGTGGTATAAGCGAAAGTGAATTTCAAAGGATTAGCTCTTATAGACAGCCTATGAAATATGGAGACTTCTTGGTGTAACACATGAAGGAACTAATCAAGTAAAAGAGTCTCGACTCAATTGTCTAATGAGGGACTATGAGTTCTTTCAAATGGCTGCTGGAGAAACTGTGCAAGAGATGGATACACGCTTTACCATTCTCTACAATGGGTTAGCCTTACTTGGTAGACCTATCACTCATAAAGATTAAGTGGCAAAAATCCTTAGATTTCTACCTAAGGAATGGGAGCCAAAAGTCACAGCTGTTGAAAAAGCTCATAAACTAAAAACTCTCACTTATGATGAGGTTATTGGCAAGCTTATTATTCATGGCTCTAAACTGGAACCAAAAGAGCCAAAGATGAAAGATTTGACTCTGAAGGCGGACGAAGACTCAAGTGATGAGTGCAATGATGTGGATATGGCACTAATCACCAGAAAGTTTGTCAAATTTTTTTGAAAGAGAAGGCAAATGAAAGGAAAGGGTTCCCAAGGTGCCAAATCAAGTGAACAAAAGAAAGACTCACTGGTGTGTTTTGGCTGCAACCGTCCAAGCCATATCAAGTCAGAATGTCCACATCAAAAAGCCAAATCTGATTTCCCTAGGAACAAAGGGAAGAAAGCTATGTCAGCATGAGATGATTTGGATTCATCAAGCGACTCTGTCTCTAATGAAGTAGTAAATCTATGCTTGATGGCTCGACAAGATACTGAGGTAAATGATTCTCTTGATTATACTGTGAGAACCCGAACCGAACATTCCTTCGGCCTTCTCAACTTATGATCGATGGAGTTGCCACCCAAGTTTTATTACCGTAGAAAAACCCGGAAAAAACCAAAGATAACTCCTTTATGCCCACAAAAAAAAACTGATTTGCGAACCAAAGATGCCGAACTCGGGGGTTCGTCATCGATAGGAAGGTATGAGGCACCCCATCTATGCTTGGGCAAAATAATATGCAATTTATGCGAGTACTTGTGCTTTGGCACGTGTGTGCATGTGTGTAAACCAGATTTTCGGCAACAAATTAACAATAATGTATAACAAAAATTCGGAATAAAAAGAAAAGAAAATGAAAACAAACAATTTAGCTTGCGTCTCCACCACTAGAGACATCCTATGTACCCCGACAACCGGGTTCAAAGATCACGTAGTTCTTGGGTTAGAACCAACACTCAAGAA
This sequence comes from Turnera subulata, assembly GCA_028386065.3. NCBI lineage: Eukaryota > Viridiplantae > Streptophyta > Magnoliopsida > Malpighiales > Passifloraceae > Turnera > Turnera subulata. The sequence goes on from JAKUCV010007659.1 coordinate 53,440, forward strand.
ATCATGTCAGCATCAGCATGTAATCAGAGACAAAATCGCAGCAGCAGAGACAAATCAAAGGGAAAGAGACCGAGTTACCACCAAGGGCGTGTTCTTCGTCGTTTTTCGTGTTTGAGGGTTGTAAATTGCTTCTACCCACTTTCTGTTCCTTAGTTCCACCTTGATTGCTTCTAGAACTACTACAAAGACAAAGCTAAACCACATACCACATGAAATCTAGCAGAGAAAAGCGAAGAAATCGTATTGAGAAAAGAAAAGAGTAGAGTTTTCCCAAGCAAAATGCTTAATGGCCAACCCCTTCCTTGTGTTTTAAGGGTTCTATTTATAGTGCTTAGGGTCTGAGGGAGCGTGGTGTTGATCCTAAGGTCAAGATTAAACTCCTAAATCCATTGGCTAAGGGTAGGAATCAAAAAAGAGGAAAAATAGAAAAAGTGGCCGACTTTGGGACGCATGACTGCCAGGTGACGGCAGTCTTGTCACGATGACTGTCGGTTGGTGGCAGTCTTCTCTCTTTGACCGTCGGCTGGTGGCGGTCTTGTCGCGATGACAGCCAGCTGGTGGCGGTCTTCCCTCTTTGACCGTCGGCTAGTGGCGGTCATGTCGCCATGACCGCCGGCTCAGTCGGCTACTGTTCACGTTCCTCCTATTTTGACCGGTTTTTTCCTATTTTGACTCGAATCCGATTCTTGCACGCAAAGCTAAGATTCTCAAACTAGAAAAACTCCCTTTTCTTGAGGAAAACTTCGAGTTCTTTCCATATAAACTCATTTACTTAACCGCCAATCCAAGGATTAAGATTATTCCTCTTTTATCCATAAAAAAAAGGCAAAATAATATACTAACTTAAATTGGGCCTCTATTCCAATGAAAATCAGAAACAAATAAGTCAGAAAATTCGTGCTAAGCCTGGGCCTCATTACATGAATAGTTCATGAATTTATTCATTGGGTTCTTAAGCTAAATTAATGACCAAAAATTAATAAAATTAACCTTGGGCTCTAAAACACAATAATAATCCAATAAAATAAATAGATGGCTAAATTTGAGTGTTCACAGATGCCCCTCGTTGGTGAGGGTCTAAGAATTAGGCACGAAACAACGCAAGGGAACACATAAATTTAATAAAGAAATAAATCACGTGGATATGCCGCTGACAATGACAATACTTACTTGAGGTGTTCCACTGGGGATACAAGAATTTAGTGTTAAGAGAGGGCACATGATTCCTAACTATTAACCCACTTTCTAAGAGAGGATTTCAGTGTTAAGAGAGGAAGCATGGATCCTAACTATTAACCTACTTTCTAAAAGGATGATTTCAGTGCTAAGAGAGGATGCACGGATCCTAACTATTAACCTACTCTCTAAAAGGGTTAAGACAAATTGAGACAAAGTTGGGACTAAGTTGAGACTAATTGTGAAAAAGTTGAGACTAATTGAGACAAAGTTGAGACTAACTTGAGACAAAGTTGAGAGTAAGTTAGATAAAGCCCGTGGTGATCAACTTGGGGAATATTTTGAGACTAATTAAGATTTGAGACATTGAGACCTAGGTTGAGACATGAAATTTTGAATGTTTGTTTTGGATCATTGGATGCCCCGAATGTGGGTGTTGAGATTATTCCTTATAGTGGATTCAACAATTATATAATCAAAAAGAGACAATGAGGGCTATGCCAAACCCGTATGCATGCGAAGAGAACAAATTTGAGACCTTAGTCGAGTCATAATTTTGGAAAAGAAAACACTTTTTTTGAGTGTATTGAATAATGAGACAAAACAACGAATAGTGACTCAAGTCGGTGCCGGCGATCATATGCTGCTGCCTGGCAGTCATGGCGACTTGTCTGCCAGCTGGTGGCAGTCATGGCGACTTATCCGCCAGCTGGTGGCGGTCATGCGTCCCAATTCCCACTCTAACTCGGTTTTAGAGTCCAATTTTTGATGGGAGAAGAGTTTAACCGGCTTTTAACCTCTATAAATAGAACCAAAGACCCCTGGGAGGTGCATAAGCATTTGAGAGCAGAGACTTGATTGCTAGGACACCATGGGTGACAACTTTCATGCTATAGTGCAAGCTTGGATGAAGAGTATTTCCAAGGCCATTCAATATGCTTTCTTGGATTTGAAGAGACTGTTTAATCTGAGGTTTGTGCAAGTCCAACCGGAATTGATAAGGGCTGCAGCAACATTTTGGGATATGGAGAAACATGTGTTTCACTTTGGAAGTGATATGATGGAGCATTGCCCAACGGTGTAAGAGTTTGATGCTCTCCTTGGAGTGACAACAAGCGACACTGAAGATCAGCTCACCAGGGAGATAAAGAATAGAAAGATTGTTGCTGCGTCTTATAATGCTCCATATGTGAAGAAAGTATGTGCTTATTTGTCAATATCCAAGAATGTGCTTATTTGTCAACATCCAAGTTAGTATGAGCACAAAATGCATATAATGACCTTGAGAAAAAGTTAGCAAGCAATTTGAGTAATTGTGAAAAGATGATCCAAAAAAATGATGCACTTAAGGCTGAAGTTGAGGATCTAAAATCCTCCTTAGATAAGTTCACAAAAGGAAGAGATTGTCTGAATATGCTGCTTGGACAACAAAGCCATTCAGTAGACAAAAGTAGAATAGGCGCTACACATATGGTTTTTAACAAGCCAAATATGCCAGTCAAATTTTTCAAAGCAGAATCTAGAACACCATATAGACCTAGATATCATGAACATCATGGGGAGAGACATCATTAGCACTCACATAAATTTGGAATCACATACTATTATTGTGGAAATATTGGTCATACAATTATAAATCTAACCCTGAAGGACCCAAGTTAGTTTGGGTACCTAAAACTTGATCATTTCAGGATGGAAGGGATGAATGAGTTCTGGACAGTGGTTGTTCAAGACATATGACAGGTGAACCATCAAAATTTACATCCCTCCTCTCAAAACACCGAGATAATGTTATATTTGGTGATAGCTCAAAGGTAAAAATACTCGATATTGGTAAGATTGGTGCTAATCCAACTATTGAGCATGTGCTTCTTGTTGATAATCTTAACTACAATTTACTTAGTATTAGTCAGCTCTGTGACAAAGGATTCAGAGTTAGTTTTGAATCATCAAGATGTCTTGTGAGTAGAATTGATGGTGAGAATGTCATATTTGTTGGAAAAGGAATTCGTAATCTATGCTCTATATGTTTAAATGATGTTACTAATCCTGAGGTCAAGTGCTTTAGTGCAAGAATAAATACACCAACTCTATGTTACTAATCCTGAGGTCAAGTGCTTTAGTGCAAGAATAAATACACCAACTCTATGGCACAGGAAGCTTGGGCATGCAAGCCTTGAACTCATCTCAATACTGTCAAGGAAAGATTTGGTTGATGGTCTGCCAAAACTAATGTTCGAGGCAGAAACCAAACATCGGCATGTCAACTTGGTAAATAAATCAAAAGCTCTTTTAAGCCAAAACATGTGGTATCAACTTCTTGACCTCTTGAACTCCTACATATGTTGATCTATTTGGTCCTATGATAACTGTGAGTCTTGGTGGTAAAAAGTATGCATTTGTTATAGTAGATGATTGTTCTAGATTCACATGGGTTCTTTTTCTTTCACATGAGGATCATGCATGTCCAGAATTCGAGTCACTTGTTAGGAGGCTACAAAATGTAAAAGGGTATAAGAATTCTAAAATTAGAAGTGATCGTAGAGGAGAATTTGATAACTCTACCTTCAAATACTTCTGTGAACAAAGTGGCATTGAACACACATTTTCGACTCCTAGAACACCTCAACAAAATGGGGTTGTGGAAAGGAAGAATCGAACCTTGCAAGGGATGGCTAGAACTATGCTTAATGGGTATATGTTACTTGCCTATTTCTAGGCTGAGGGTGTGAACACAACATGCTATGTTTTAAAAAGAGTCTCTTTGCGTCCTTTGATTGAAAAGACACCTTATGAGACTTGGCACGACAGAAAGCCAAATATTGCATACTTTCGCACATTCGGTCCCAAGTGTTACATCTTGAATACAAAAGATAATCTAGATAAGTTTCACGCTAAATCTAACGATGGTATATTCCTTGGATATTCATTGAGCAGTAAAGCCTATAGGGTATTTAACAAAAGAACTATTGTAACGCCCCGAATTTTCATAATTTGATTTTTTTTCGGAATTTTTCGAAATTTTTATTTCAATTTTACCCTTGAGGTATTTTCGAGTTTTAGTCGAGGAAATAAATTATTATGCCTTGGAAATATCAATTTTAAGTTGGTATTGTTCATGGTTCGGGTCCCGTGGAAAACGGATTCGAAATCGGGGTGAAACGCGGAGTTTAATATGGGGTCTATCGAAACTACGTCGTTTTGGAGTTTTGAAAAAAAAAAAAGGAAGAAAGCTGCTGGTCAACGGGGCGGGTTGACCGCACCAAGCTAAACGAAACTACGTCGTTTTGGGGCTTGGTGGGTCAAAACCCTAGCCGGCCTCTCCCTTTTCTCTTCTTCTTCTCTTTTTTTACTTCCTTCTTTTCTCTACCTAGCCGCCGCACCCTACACTTCTTCCACCTCTTCTCTTCTCTTCTCCTCCTTCGTTCTCTCTCTCTTCTTCTTCCCTCTTCTCTTCTTTCCCTCTCTTCCTCTCTCCCTCTTTCGTCTTCGTCTACACACCCACCTTTATGCCCCCACACCGTCGACTTCTTCCTCCCCTCTTCGTGAGCCGCCGCCGCCGTTCTCGTCGCAGCCGCCACCGCGGGTTGAGAGGAAGACGAGACGAAGGACGGGCTTGGTGCAGGCCCGACGAGGATCATCTCCGGTGAGCACCGCCGCCCCTAATATCCATTTTTGTTGTCGTTTTCTTTTGAGTTCTTTTGGGTTGATGGATTTTTGTGTTGTTGTGTTGTTGCTCCGGTTTGGTTTCGGGTCTGACTTGGTGGTGTTTTGGATTTGTGTTTGGTGGCCGGTATTGGTGGGGCTCGGCGTGGCGTTGCTGCTCGTGTTTGTTCAGCAGTGGGTGCGTGAGTTGCTCGCCGGCGTTGGCGTGGCTGCAGGTGTGTGCTCCGGCAGGGAGGTGCCGGGTGTGTGTGTGTGTGTTCCGTCGGCAGAGGGGATCTGTTTCTCCGGTGAGTGTGCCGCAGTTTTATTTTCGTTGTTCTTCAATTCGTATTGCTATCGGATTTGCGAGTTAAGTTTGCTGCGAAACTGTATGTGATGGTTGTTTGGGATTGTGGCAGATTTGGTTGGGGGTAGTTATTGGGCTTCTTGTTGATTTCCGGCGA
>JAKUCV010007661.1:0-11752 GCA_028386065.3 Turnera subulata
CATTATGGGCCTTTCATGAGCCCAAATAAAGCATAAATAAAATTAAAGGCATGAATTTAAATGCAGTGGGCCCTTTAATAGCCCAATCGGAATTTAAATAAAAACAGAAAATATGCTTACTCGATAAATCTTTCAGCAATAATATATATAAGATATCATATTAATATATGGGCCGTTTAATAGCCCAATCGTAAAAAAAAGAAAAATATGCTTACTCGATAAATCTTTCAGCAATAATATATAACATATTATATTTATACCCGGTTATTATTTTCGGCCAAACATTTCCGGGCTTTGCCGGGAAAATCTCGAGGCGCTTAATTCCGGCCAATCACAAAATAAGCATAATAGCATTCCGGGCTTGCCGGGAAAATCTCGAGGCGCTTAATTCCGGTCAATCACAAAATAAGCATAATAGCCTTCCGGGCTTGCCGGGAAATAACCCGAGGTATAAAATTCTGGCCAAACACTTCGGGGTTCGCCGGGAAAAATTCGAGGTTTCAAAATTCCGGCCAAATACACTATTCACGATCGTCGGAAATTAATACTCACCGTGCCGGATTATTTTGCCGAGGCATCAAATGCCGGCCAAACACTTCTGGGTTTGCCGGATTCCGACTAAAAACATTATTCACGGTAGCCGGAAAGTTCTTATTCACATGGCCAAAATTATCGTTCACGAGGCCGGATTTACTATTCATCGCCGGATTCCGGCCAAATACTATTCATAGGCCAACAACTAATTTCCGGGTCTCACCGTGAGCTCACAATACATTCAATTCCCAAGATCAACATTAATTAAACATTCAATCACACAATAACATCATTAATTAAACATTAATATATTCGTTTAGGACAACATTGAGAAAATAAATAACTGAAGGACTGACGTGTAAGGACTTACTTGCAGAAATGGAAAAACTGCAGGGACTAAGAAGCAAATCGGGTCATGAACAGTGTCAGCCCAAACATGTGCGCGACCCGTCCAGCACAAAACGGGTCTTGCTCGTTCAAAAAAACGGGTTTGCACCTCTGGACGGCGGCGGCGGCGGCGCAGTAGCTGGAGAAGGGCGTCGCGAGCACGGCGGCGTCGGGGCGTCACGGGGGGCGGCGAAAAACCGGTGGTTCATCGCCGGGACAAGGTGCAGGACCGGAGGGAATGAGACCCGCGGGTTCTCCGTCGGGTCGTCGCCGTTTTGGGGCGCGTTGGACGACGAGGGTGGTCGGCGAAGGGCTTGTCCGGTCGGCGACGATGTGAGGGTGTCCGTGGTGGTGGTGGTGAGACAAGATATTGCCCGGAACGAGACTGGATGAACAGTAACCGAAAGGTGTGTTCATCTTCTCCGGGTTGGTTTTCTTCATGCTTTCTCCCTTGATTTTCAGTGTTTTTATGCACTGGATTTCTTCAAAAAAATGGGTAGAGTTATCGTGCTGATAACGTGTTATAAAACTAGGTATTCATCTAGTATTTTTGGTGTTGTGATGAAGAGTTATTAGATGAGGAAGAGAGGAAGAAATCAAGGGAGGAAGGAAAATTTTGGGGAGGATGAGTCGGCTGCCTGCTTCTCATTCCCATTCTACTTTTTCTTTCATTTACACACAATATATATAATAATATACGGTATGTATTTGGTATGTATTTACAATGACATACACTAGTATATATACATTATTTTATAACAGTCTTTAAATTTTTAGTATTATAAGCAGAATAATTTTCAATTTTCGTGTAGTTGGAATTGGATTTACCATATTTCAATGAGAATTTTATAGTCTTCGTCTTATTTCTAGTGGTAGATTGTTAATCTGTTACCCTTTAATTTATAATATTCAACTTTCCATGCTGCCCATGAATATGGTTTCTATATTATACATAACAAATTAATAATTGTTATAAATAAATTATGGTGAATGTCATTGTTACCATCCAGTAAAACTCATTTTTACCATACCCGAATTTACCCCCGATAAATACTTTACCCATACACCAAACTTCTACTTGGAATTATCTCTTTGGCTAATTATCCTCCATAATTCCATTTGTCATAATCTTAATATCATCTTCCTTTACCTAACATCCCTTTGATTTTATCCTTTTAACTTAATCATACTTATTTGTTTTTATCCTCCCATTTCCAACTATAAATACCCCTTCATAGGGCTGTTCATCAACCGACCCAACCGACCACCCGAACCCGAACCGACAACTTTTTCGGCCGATCGCATTCTAACCGTGGGTCAACCGACGTTTTTAACCGAAGAATTGTCTGTCGGTCGGGTTGGCTACGGTTATCCTGCCTACCGACTACTTAACCGACCGACCATCTTACCCGACCACCCGATCAATACCCAAACTAATTTTACCCTAAGTATAAAAAGAAAAATTCAATACCCTTACATTGTCTACCCTAAAACGCCGCAGCCATCACTTCTTTTCTTTCTCTTTCTTCTCTCTTCTTCCCCCCCGAAAACCCTCTCCTTCTCACAAATACAGTAAAGAAAAACCCAAACACACACAAAAACACAATCTCTTTCCCGTGATAAGATCCTCTCCAACAAGAAACAAAGCAAGCAAGCAACCAAGAAAGCTCGGAACTTTGATCCTGAGAAATCGATTTCTCTGTCGCCAGCCATCACTTCCCGTCTTCCCCACAAAACCCACCCAACCCATCTATTCTCTTCACTTGTTCTGATTGCGCATCTTCTTCAGTCTTCTCTTACTCTGCCCGCCCGTAACTGCCAAAACCAGGTAATGTTCTGATTTCGCATCCTCCTCTTCCTCTGGTTTTTGGTCTCCCCTTCTTCAGTTCTTCCCCAATTTTTTTTTCCCATCCTTCTTTTTCATCTCTCTACTTCTTCGTCTCCACTTTCTCCCCCTTTTTTCCCCTATCTGCTCCCTGAAATTCGAAACCCCCAAATCTTTGCTCCACAAACCCTAGGTTTAGAATTTGACAGAAAACCATTAATTCGTCCCTGATACCTCTATTAATTGTTATATTCGTTCATTTAATTACGATTTGTCTCTAATTTCTGCTTGGTTTTCGTTGTTTGAGTAGGTTTGAAGGAATCGTTGTTGAGTGCTCGACGGGAAATCACTTCTACTGGACTCAAGAAAGGCGAGCAGTTGTTGGCTGATGTGAGCACTCAGCTGAAGAACAATAACATCACCACTGATATCAAAGTCGACAGTAACTCCAACGTAAGTTGTATTCTAGCTCGTTTGTCTCTGACTCTTGTTTATTCATTTTTCTAAATATGTTTCTTATTTTTTTAATTAAGGCAGGGCATAGAATTGGATATAAACCAGAGTTCTTGTGTATATATTTTTGTGCAGCAACATTACTTATAGTGTATATATTTTTTGCAGTATAAAAAGATGGATGAGTTGCCACTCAATGCAGTAACACAGGACTGCAATGCTCCCGTTGTAGCCCCTGGAAATCAGAACCCAAATGATGGTGAAAAGAAAGAGATGACTGGTAAGAACAAGCGAAATCTTTCTAATAGAGAACCTTCTGCTATTTGGGATCATTTTGTTAGAATAGAGGGTAAAGATCCAGACCGTCCTAGGGCTGCATGCAAATATTGTGGTAGAGAATATGGCTGCCATTCTAAGAATGATGGGACTAGTAATATGTGGGGGCACTTGAAGAATGGTTGTGTTCAGTATCCTTATAAAGTAGTTAAGGATAAAAGACAATGGTATTTAGTACTCAAACCAAAGTCCGAGGAAAAAGTGGAAGTTGATGGTGGGGTGCGTATGGGTAGTCTGAAAACCACAATTTACACACCAGAAAATTGTAGGAAAAAACTAGCTAAGATGATTATAGTTGATGAGCTTTCCTTTAGGATGGTGGAGGGTGAAGGTTTTAGGGAATTTTGCCAAGCCATGCAACCCTTATTTGTTGTCCCTTCTCGTACTACCATTGCTAGAGATTGTATGAAACTTTATCATGAAGAGAAAGATAAAGTGAAAGCTATTTTAAAGGGCCAGCGTGTTTGTCTAACTACCGATACATGGACCTCAATTCAAAACATCAACTATATGTGCTTGACATGTCATTGGGTAGATGATGATTGGAATCTGAACAAAAGAATTCTGAATTTTTGTCAAATTCCAAATCATAAAGGTGCAACTATAGCAAGATACATCGAGAGTTGTTTAGTGGATTGGGGGATTGATAAAATTCTTTGTGTCACTGTGGACAATGCATCTTCTAATGATACTGCAGTTGATTCTTTGAGGAAGAGAATTGAGGATTGGAATACTAACATTTTGGACAACGAATTTTTACATATGAGGTGTTGTGCGCATATACTCAATCTGATAGTGAATCAAGGATTAGTAGACCTTAATGCCTCAATTATCAAGATCCGAAATGCTGTGAGATTTGTTAGATCTTCTCCTTCTAGGTTAGACTCTTTCAAAGTTTGCATGGAGAAGTTGAAATTTGAAAGTAAAAGTTTGGTATGTCTTGATGTACCAACAAGGTGGAACTCCACCTATATGATGCTAGAGGCAGCAGTGAAATTTCAGAAAGTGTTTATCCGGCTACAAGAGGATGATAGGAAGTTCAGGGATTATTTTGACGAGCTAGATACCCATGGAAAGCGAAAGCACTTGGGACCTCCTGGTTCTATTGATTGGGAAACATGCAAACATTTTGTGAAGTTCTTAAAGTTGTTTTATGTTACCACATTGAAATTTTCTGGTTCATACTTTGTCACCTCCAATGTTTTCTTCCATGAGATTGCTTCAATACAAAGAAATCTGACTTCTTTGGTTAGTAAAAGGGATCCTTTGCTAGCTGAAATGGCAAGTGATATGTTGACCAAGTATACAAAGTATTGGGGTGATTTTAACAACATCAATACTTTGTTGTTAGTGGCAGTCGTGTTGGATCCTAGATACAAGCTAAAGTATGTGTCATTTTGCCTTGGTAAACTGTATGCAATAAGTGTGGCTGGTCGTTTTGCTACCAAGGTGAAGGAAACGTTGGTGAGATTGTATGACCATTATGAGATGCTCAATGGTAACTCTGAAGCTAGTTCATCTAATAAGCAGTCCCAAAATTCTGATGATTTTGAAGATATGGAGGTAGATTTAACTTCCCAATTTAAGCAACATTTGCTAGAGGAGGACAGTTTGGAGAATAAAAATGAGCTGGAAAAATATTTGATAGATGCATGTGAAACTTGTGGAGAGGAGTTTGATATTTTGAGGTGGTGGAAGCAAAATACATTGAAGTATCCAGTTTTGTCCATGATAGCAAAGGATGTTTTAGCAATTCCGGTATCCACAGTATCATCAGAATCAGCTTTTAGCACAGGAGGACGTGTTCTTGATCCTTTTCGAAGTTGTTTATCTCCTGTTATGGTTGAAGCTCTTGTGTGCTGTCAAAATTAGTTCCGTGCTTCTAAGGCGATGTTAGATCTTCAACAGTTGATGAATAACATTGAGGAATATGAAGAGATTGAAAAAGGTAAATTTATTTGATGCACTATGCCAACAATATGTCATTTCATTGTTTTCCAGAATTTCCAGCAAAGGTCTCTTTAATAATTTATTTGTTAATTATTTTCCAGAATTTCCAGCAAAGGTCTCTTTACTAGTTGATGAATGAATGATCATGATTGCAGTGCAATTGTTGCTGGAATGGTATAATGTTGTTCCTTAATGCTCTCTTATTTATTTGAATGATTCTTGTGTTTTTGTTACATATTACTGACTTGTTGTTGTAACATGGTTTGGGGCTTTGGGATTGCGTGAAGAATAGCTATGCTAGCTATGCTACCAATGCTGGTGATTGGTTGTTTATTTATTTTTTTTGGACTTCATTTGAGTATTCTTTGTTGTTTTCCACATTTTCCAGCAAAGGCCCCTTTAATGTTTGATGAATGATACAGTTGCAATGAAGATGTTTGAGTGGTAAAATTTTGTCCTTTAATGTTCTTTACTTTATTTCAAGTGGAATTGCTAATGATGGATAGTGACATGATTTGTTGGGAGGATTTTGCGTTTCTGAGGTCATTGTATCACTATGCATGCCAACTATGCACCCCCAACCAATGATGCCTACTAAAAGAATGTGTAGCCTTTAGATCCGATTGCATTTTTATCAAGGCTGTGGACTTTTTGTGTTAATTTTACGATTTCTTGATGTGTAATTGTGGCTAAATTCTTCTGTAATATTTTGTTTAAACAAGTTTTACAATCAGGATGTTTAATTTTGGGCCATTTTCTAAGGCTACAATGAGTTAATACTGTAGAAAATCATGTGGGCTGGCTATTTTTCTTTCAGAGAAAAAAGAAAAAAAGTATGTGGGCTGGCCCATTTTAATGTCAGCCCACTCTTAAAATCAACCGATCTAACCGACTTAGCCGACCCGAGCCAACCGACACCCGAGTCAACCGACACCCGACTTAACCGATCAACCGATCGGGTGACATTCTTTCACCCGCCATATTCTTCGGTCGGATGTCGGGTGAGCCACTAACCGACCCCAACCGACCCGTGAACAGCCCTACTCCTTCATTCCTTCACTTTCATACACTTCTCTTCCAATCTCCCTCCATCTAAATTTATTATCCTCTTCTACATATTATTATCAAATGTGTATTATTATTACCAAAGTTGTATTATTACCTTGATCAAGTTTGTATTATTCCATCAAATAGTGAAAATCTCCCCCAATTTTATAACACGTTATCAGCACGAGTCTCTACTCTATTAAGGTATTTATTTCTAAAATTTTTCTATATATGTTATATATTCTTTATTATTACGCTATTATTATTGCTGAAAGATTTATCGAGTAAGCATATATATATATATTATATATTCTTTATCATTATGCCATTACTATTGCCAAAAGATTTATCGAGTAGGTGTATATTATATCTATTATTATGCTTGTATTTAATTTATGTTTATGTTTTTATTTAAATTACAAATGGACTCATAAAAAGCCCATTGCCTTTAATTTTCGGTTATTTATTGGGCTACGAAAAGGCCCATTATATTTAATTTTTTATTTTCATTTACGTTTTGATTGGGCTCGTACAAGGCCCATTGCATTTAATTTTCACTTTAATTTCATTTACGTTATTCTTGGGCTCATATAAGGCCCATCGTATTTAATTTTTGGTTATTTATTTTTGACTGGGCTAATTTATAAAAGGTCCATGTTTATTTATTTTTAATTAAGTCTTTTATTTATTTAAATTTTGGAATTATGTTAATTGAAGGCCCTTAAAATTTCTGGAAGAAATTTGTTATGGGCATTGAATGCATTTTAAATGCAAATTGTCTGGCAGACGCAATAAAAAGCTAATACCAAAGACTGGATGTCTTACTGCCAAAAGATCCCGCAGATCTTTGAGGAAAATTGAAGAAAGATATTGTATGACCACCAGAAGGTGGATATTTTATGACCACCAGAAGGTGGATATTGTATAACCATCCGATGATGGATACTGTTATTATCTTGCTTACCCTGAAGGTGCAAGCCAGTATATATTGAATAATTTTAATTTATGTTTCAGTTTTATTATTATGTGCTATTTTATTTTATTTTATTTACTTTATAGCATTTTATCATCGTTTCTAGAATAATGGCTCAGGCATTTATCCTGAAGACAATGCAAGTTGACATCCAAGTGGGAGAATTATATGTGTGGATGTCAACTATTTCACATAACATGTGATAATACAATCTCGAAATAAAAAAAAAAATAATACGCTACAGAAGAGCATAAGTTTGAATATGTTCCTGAAGAACGCATGCTTTACTATGATCTTGAAGATCATATATTTACGCTCTGGAAGAGCTAATACTCTTGAAGAGTAGATAAACCCCCATTTACAGTAGTAAAAGAGATTATTATGGATCCCGTTGAATTGACTCTACTCTATTCCCTGAAGCGAATAAGACAGTATAATTAATTGTGCTTATGGCCCTGGATGAGGTTTTAATGGCAAAGGGAAAATATGCATATTATTATTGCATAATGGATCCATAACTGGAGAACATTCAAAGAAGAATTATCCTCATACATAAGTTTATACAGATATTTATCTGTTGGGTACAACATTGACTCTAAAACTCTGAGCCTCGTTGTTGATGTTGACCCTAACACTATCGTTCCAGGAGAACCACATATCACCCATGTTGTTTTCTCCAGGTATCTCAAACCAATTCGTTGCAGGAAAACGGAGTGGGATTACACCATGATTTTGTCCTGCTTGCCACAAAGTCTCAGTAATCAGTACCATGTTGGGCTTGTACTGATTCTTCAGATCCCTTAAGGTATGCACAAAATCTTGGGACCTTCTTGCTACACCCTTGCAATTCCATGGTAGAAGTTGTACCTCAGGCCATGTAGGTGGTAACCCAGTCACCCTTGGGACGCTTCGAGCCACCATGGAAACCTGATAATAACTGCTTTGATTTAAAATTTGACATGAAGGCTCTAGCTGAAAATCCTGCAGTCTATTAGATATGAAAAACATAATAGAGTTAGCCGAGCAATAAAAGGAAGCCCTTAGATTGCTTTGTTCCTCTAGGAAGAATGTTTCTTCCATAGGAGTTACAAAGAACCTAGATGAATAAAGTTCATCAACAAACACTAAACGAGGAATTCTCGCCAGATCATTCGGTAATTCCTCTTGCTACTCATTCACCATGCTATAAGCTAACCTATTCCTTCTTCCTAGAGAGGCACCCTCAACAAAGAAAACAGTAGCTGGGGAAGGCATTTTTCTTGTCTTGTTGAGTTTTCTGAGTTTTCTGCATCTTCCTGTCTCAACCGCCTCCCCCTCTTATAGTCTGAGATTAGACAGCTAGGTGTCAGTTTTTCAAATGTGGACTCTTTTTCTGTCTCCGAAAAGATCCAGAAGATTTTTCGGTAATTAAAAACTTTGCATTATTTGTCAGTAAACTCCAAAGCTTTTCAATCTTCGAGGTTTTATTTTTTGGAAAAGTTTGCCACTACTTTAATTATTGCTCAATAATTCTGATCTTTTCCGACATGAGTGGCAGAAATAAGCCTAATATTGACACATGTATTGCAACCTGAAGCTAGCAATTGAGTAATTGAAACTTACCATATCCAGCCAGAAGCTGGAATGCACTAGCCTGAAGCTAGCAATTTTAAGTGTTTAAATACACAGTTTGCACAGCCCGAAGCTGAGACCAACTAGAAGTTGGCAGATAGATATGTGATTTATAGCTTATATACACCAGCCAGAAGCTGGTAAATAATTTTTCTAAATTATCCAGCCTGAAGCTGGCACATAAATAGCAGCCTGAAGCTGGCACCAACTTAAAGTTGGTACATGGACTTATTGTTTGGCATGACCGGTTGGGCCATCCCGGGTCAATAATGATGCACGAAATTTATTGGATCATTCATTGAAAAATCAGATGTTTTACAATCAATGAATTTCCATGTGTTTGTTTGCTGCGAAATTAATTACGGCCTTCCTAAGATGAGATTGGCCTAATATCACCAGCAAATTTGGGAATAATACAGGGACATGAACGCAGACTAATAAATCCGCCGTGTTGACCATCTAGGTAATAGATGGTCCATTGTGTGACGCAAGTTGGCATTGCGCGCACTTATTTAATAATTTGGCCACTTGCGGGTACATATCCCTACTTATGTTATTAGACTATATGTCTAGATAATGCTGGTATATTTCTTCAATAGGTAACGTATATCATTGGAAATAAACCCAAACATATCTGGGGGAACATTGACAATTGATTGCAGGACCATTGATGAAATATAACTATTTGAGAAAATGGCATTTTACACGCAGCAACATTTGTGTGCATCAAGCCAACAAGTTATCATAAGGTCTCCCATTTAATTGGTTCTTGGTGACAAAATATCTCCCATCTTTGGACCGTTGATTATGTACCAAATGCTCCACCACAACATAGTAAAGTTGGTCCTTAAAGAAGATTGGGAATAGATGTTGGGTATGAATCTCCATCAATTACAACGTTATTGAAACTATTGACTAAAGTATTGGAGATTCATTTATAGCAAGATTTGCTTATTGTTAATTCGATATGTGTGTATACCCAACATCAGGGGGAGAAAATGAGCAGTTGGATCAAGATATTATTGAAATATATTATCAATATATAGTTGTTGATCCTCAGATAAATTGGTGTGAACCTGAAGTTCAAAAGATGATTCATTTGCAGGAAAATTGATATGAAATTGCCAGATACATAAAGTGACCAAATCTTATATACTAGCTGCAAATGCTCCTGTTCAAATTAATGTTCCAAAAGAACAAGTATAGTATGCAAATGAATCTGAAGTACGCAAGAAGCATAGAAAATACTCGGTTCCAAAAGAAAACAAAATTCTCGATAGAGAGAAAGGAGCAAAAGAGATAAGATGGCCCCAGTTAGAAATGATGGCCTCCAGAAGAGGTTCATATTAATTGTCCTCCAGAAGAGGTTTTCTGACACAATTGATAAAGTTCCAGAAGTAACTCAGGTACCTGAAATAAATAAGTATGACGAGATCTCAATTATAGTGTCAGGAATAAGATGGAACCGACGTAAAGTAACCGTCGACGGAATACTTATTTTATTTATAATATAGCGCTAGATAAAATGAGGATCATGAACCTACATCTAGTGGTCAATGTAGGCGTAGAATGATTGGTCAATGTAGGCGTAGAATGATTGGTCAAATTGAGAAACATGACTAAGGTTGTGTTAGACTCGCAAGTGAAGCAAGATATTTTTCGAACCTGTAGTCCGTACACCAGATGGTGTAGAACCAGTCGATTGAAAAATGGGTATTTGTGCAAAAAGGAAATCATAATAGAGAAATTCAAAGCACGGCTTATCGCGCAAGGTTTTACCCAAACGACTTGATATTAATTGTGAGGAGATATACTCCCTTGTGGTGGATGCAATTATTTTTGATAAGTCTGGCATAATATGAAAAATTAGAAACGCATCTAATAGATGCCCTTACAGCCTATATTTCTATGGATCCATATATCATGACGTATTTAAAAGAATCCCTGAAGGATTCAAGTTGCTTGAAACAACTAATTCCCGGGAATATACAAAATTAAGTTAAATTGATGGTTTAAACCAATTTGCATGTGCCTAGTATAAAGTATGTGCATGAATTTATTTTTGCTTATGTTGATAATTCATATGTGTTTTTGTAATTTAAGTATTATTGGAACTCTTGGAGAAGCTTCCAAATGCCGTGCTATGATGAAAAATCTCATAAAGAATTAGATTGGTCCTGAAGTACCCTATCTAAGTGCAATTTATCTTGCTAGTAACATAAAGCCTGAAGCTTTTGTTATAAATTTATTTGCAAAATATAATTTTGCTCTAACGTATTTATATTGGAATATAATATATAAATACATATTCTATTATCTTGGTATATGGAATTATTTTAACCTTGTGAGGCCAAGGTGTTAGTAATATGCCCAAAAGGCCAATCTATGGATGATTGTAGTCATGTATATACTTTTGAGGTTGTTCTAATATATATGATTATGAGATAATTGCTTGCACATATATATAACCCTAGTATATATGTAATTGATATGTATATTCTTAAATGTCCCTAGTCGGTTATTATTACGGATGGGTTGTAATAATAAATTAAGACTAGCGTATGTTGAGAATTGTATGAGATACTAATTCTACATACGGGTACAAGTTGGAGAACTTGTGGACTGGACCGACCCAC
>JAKUCV010007662.1:3585-34169 GCA_028386065.3 Turnera subulata
CACAAACACCATTAATATCTCCCAACTCAACAAAGTTAAGTACCTCAAGCACCATTAAAAGATAATTCTCTGACTATGTCATCAGATCAACCTCAAATTAATTCAAGAAGTTATCAGCTCGAACTCCGAACAAAATTTAATCCATATAATAATTCACAAGTAAATATCAAAACCTCGAGCTCAAGTAAATCAGACCATAGAATAACATGATCACCAGAATTATAGGAATCATATCCACAAATATCACATCAGATCATCTCTTGACAGAAGTAAACTCCAAAACAAACTAGATGGTTCACACATGTTTTGGCCAGTCCATTTCTGGAACTATCAGACAACAGATAAAGGCAACGAGTCAAGAGTCCACACCGACTCTGACAAAACAGTGGATATACCACAAAATAAATCTTACAACAGCCTAAGCTGTGAAGATAAGCATGTCATTATAACGATAATACCGGGTCACTCCAACCCTCAGCAGGTGCGTGTCCTCCACCGGATCCTTAGTACGACTCACTATATGAATGCATAGGACAATGCAACATACAACCCAAAAGGAGCAGACTTATGCACATAAGAGCACATAACGTATCAGCATATCCCAAAGGATCTACAGCCTGCTCCGCTACCAACTGAAACGCCCGTGTCCCAAATTATTAATATAAGTTATAAATTAATTATAGATTGCTCAAATTGCCCTTATCATTCCCGGGACACCCGTATCCCAAATCATCCATTAAAGAATGTATAGCATGTGAAGTGACCAAAATGCCTTTCTCCACGGGATACAATATCAACCACATAATCAATGAACAATTATACAACAAATTACACAACAACGAGTATGCAGCGGAAGACTATACATATGATAACATATATGCAGTGAACTCTATGGATCCGACCCGAGGAGAGGAAAGCACCACCACCTGCTGATACGCTCTTCTGATCATCGATCAGCTAACCTGTGTAAAACTGTAAGGGGGTGAGACCAACCACTGTCTCACCGCAAACAAATAAACCAATAATATACAATACAAATCAACTACAAGTACACCGGCATTAGGCAATAGCAAACACAGAGCACAAACAATTCACCATACACAACACCAGTCATCACCAGACTTCAACCATCCCGTCTCATGAGACAACCAGGCATAAGCCCAAATAAACCAGGCACGAAGCCCAAACATATCCATAGAGAGAGAGAGAGAGAGAGATAGAGAGAAAGAGGGAGGTAGAAAGGGGGAGGTAGAAGGAGGGAGGTAGAACCGGTCATAACAGACCCATATGCTAACCGCATAAAATCCCGAGGGGTATCACTTCCCGCTCGAACCAACCGGTCAACAGCCCCACAGTAGAATTATTATAGTTCGTTATTCTCAATAATGTTTTAAGAGTTGTACCGTAAGTTATGATCAAACAGTGGTGTGGATTTAATATCTTATCCTCAAGTCCGGGCCCCAGCCCATAGTCCACCACACAAACCACAAATCTATACCTCATGTGTTTATCATAACCAAACAAGTCATGCTAGACAGGCACAATACATCACATCAGACAACAAGTCACATAATCAGGCACACCACGTCATAGGTATCATCAACATAATTCACTTTGCAAATAGCAACATCAGCACAACAGACAAGCATGCATATAGCATTCAAGACCAAACAAATAATACCACATTATATACCAAGACAATTAACCGAGCATTGTAGGCAGTAATGCATACAAAGGTTTATAAGTCCTCACCTGGACTAGAAGGATCACTTGAAAGCCAACACTTGTTCAGCTACTCTCCAGGAATAACCCATGCCTAAACACATGGTCACATGTATCACTTAGACATTCATTCAAAAGATAAAGAGAGTACTTGGTTGTATAAGTTTATCGACCACAAACCTCAACCCGACACGGAATATTAGACGAAGTAAGAGCTAGGCCCAATATCTTAGTAAAACCAAAGATCTACTTAAGAACCAATTAAATCAAGATCAAGAAAATATCAAGTGTATAAGCCACGGCCTCAAGCCGAAAACCAAAATATCATGTCAACCAACTGTTCAAAGTGATAATAATTTTTTTAGGAACCTTTCCGAAATAATGTTAAGAAAAATCTCCAAAAGTAGAAATCATGGTTCTATGGCGCAACACATCATAACAAGCTCATTGGACATTGGACAAGAATAAACCTTCTTTTATCATAAGCCTTGCATCAACAAAAGTATTGAAAACAGTTTGTATGCCACGCATACGCTCAAACGAAGCAAGGTTCTAAAACATGTGTCTTCAAGTGCCGACTCAAAATTAGTAAAATAATTAAATTAATAAATATTAATTTTAAGGAAAACGAATTGTTAAAACCATAACCCATGTGAGACGCATCACTGTGCACCTGACGCAAATTCATACAATGGCAAAGCTGCTTTCCAAAGATTTAATATATAAGTGATCATAAGTGGCAAACACGTATCTTGCCCAACCCACATTGCCAAGACAAAATCCAGTGTTTAGTTTAACCAGCTAAGACAAGTCAATGAACACTTGTTCTTGCAAGAAAGTAGCAGCCTCATGACCATATGCCAACTAATTTGTAGTGTGCTTTATATTAAAGGATGGAACTCGGTTAATATTACAGATTCAAACAAAGCAAAAAGACATATGTTCATAAATTCCAATATCAAAGTAATTGATTTGTGGCAGCACATAAACAATTGAAGACGTCTCATAGCATAATTAAATTATACTGGACAATGATTGTCACTGATTCCAAACAAGCAAGAACTAAGAAAAAAAAGAAAAAAAATAATAAAGAACCACGAGCGGCTTATAATTAAAGTATCAGTTCAACCCAGCGATCAATTAGAACCCGACTAAAAACGAAAAAAAATGGGTTCTTACTTGTCAGAATTGAAGTCGACAAAAAATTGCCCACATCGTCGGAATCCATAAACCCGACCACCAGCTCACCGGAAACCCAACGACATCAACCAAACGAAAACCCAGATTGGGTTAGTACCCGCACACAACCACAACAGGAAGGAGGAGAAGAGATAAAGAGGGGTCTGCCTTACTGGACATAAACGATGGATGCGGCAGCGACGCTTAATGGTGGCAACTCACGAAGATGAAGAAGAAGACATGGTGGTGGTGTGTTGTCGCGGCGACGGCGACATGGAGAGGAAGAAGAAAAGTGAGAATTGGAAAGAAGATGCTGGGGTGCCGTTCGGGGAACCACAAGAAAAGAAAAGAAACAAAAAGAAATAAAGAGGAGATGGGGAGAGTGGCGGCCAAAGTCGGGGAGAAAGTGAGGAAGTGGGGAGAGAGAGTGTAAGTTAGGCTTTTATACTCAATACCAGGGTTGGGGTTTCCATCACAGCTAAACTACGTCGTTTTGCCTCCAAACGACATCACTTCATCCTCAAGTCCCTCATTTGGTCAACCTCAAACCCAAAACACACCCTTATGTGTGTTTTATGCTTTGGCCTAGACAAAACTACTACCAATAATGAGTTTTATCCCCAAAACTCTAATTACTCCCAAAGAATCCGACTAGGGATTAATCACATATGTAAAATAATATTTCCCGGGAAAATAAAATTAATTCCTTGACCAAAATTCAAGAAATTCCTCAAGGATAAAATTAGAACAAATTTCAAAAAAAATCAGAAAACTCCATAGAAATTAATTAACAGAAATTCGGGGCGTTACAATTTATTTCCTCAAGTTATTCAACTTGTCATTATCACAAGTTATTCAACAGACCCAACCAACAACAATTTCATAACACCAATTATTCACAATTAACAGTTCAACATCAATTACAACACAATATTCACAGAACCAATAACACAGTCCAACAACAGCAACAACAATAACCATAGCAGTCAAATAACCAACAATGACCATCTCAACAGTCCAATCAAACAACAAAGCACACACAGTATTACAGGCACATATCAAGGGTTATCCATCCTCTCCTTAGCCGATTATCAATTTTGGAATTGCCCAACAGATTCCAAGTCCGGTTCCTCAGGTAACTGCTCGTTATCAACTCCTATATCAACCAAATAATATGCACACATAAGATGGTATGCAGATGCCATGCTAGTACTGTATGCCGTAAAATTAAAATACTGAACTAACTCGGTACTGCCTCGGATTATTTTCCATTATCATCATAATTCAACATTTATTTTCCAGAGTTAAAAATACACTATACTTATATCCGGATATCATTCCGGTTTTTTATTACCTTGATAATATCTTTTTTCCAAAATTATTTTTTTAAATTAATCATTATTTTTTCCCCATGATTATTTCCTCAAATTAATTATTCTTCCATAATATATACCATATATATTTTTTTCCAAAACACAAATTATTTTTATTTTCTATATTATTCCCAGAATTGTTTTTCCCATAATTATATTTTCTCAAAATTTCTTTTCTTTTTTTTTTATTAATTCCAGAATGGGCCCAAATAGTACCAACCCAGACCAAGCATAGTGCCCAACCCAGGCCATAAAATAGAGCCCAAGTCAAGCCCACGCATCGGCCCGGCTGCACTTCAGCCCACCTAAAACCCCTCAGCCCAACCCGTCCAGGTCAAACCCAAACCAAACCCGATTGTGGAAATGGGTCAAACTCGACCCAGACCACGACCCTTCCGGGTCGTCTTCAACCCATGGATCTGCTCACCTTGGTGAGCTCGACGGTGGTGGCACGGGACGAGGCAGGCGAACGGCAAGCGGCGAGGCTGCACGAGGGAACGATGGCGAGCAAGGCAGCTACAGCTGCGGCGGTGCGAGGAGACAAGACGGCGGCTGTCGGCACGGCTGCAGATGGTGGTTCCGTGGCCTTGCTGACACGCTTGAGGAGGACGGCGACGACCACTCCTCGTCCTGCAGCGACGGCGACTAGAGGAAGGAGAAGGAGAAGTAGGTGGCAATGGCGACGAGGTGGTGTTGGTGGCTCGGGTAGGTGTGGTCTCGGTGGTTCACGGTGGAGGAAGAAAAAGGAGGTGAGGGGTGATGACGTGGCAATTCAGGTTGGGGTTTAGTGTGTGTTTTTTTATTATTTTTTTTCTTTCTTTTCCTGGTTGGGTTTGTCTTGTGGGTGTACTGGGTTTTGCAAAAACAACGAAGAAGGATTTTTGTGGTTTGCAGGAGGAAGAAGATGATGGGTGATGGTGTGGTATGCTGTGTGTGGACTGGAAAAGCAAGAAACACGGGCAAAAGACATGCAGTGCATGGTACAGGTAAGGCACGAGGGTCACAGGAAAAAGGCAGCTCACAGGCGACACAGGAGAAGGCGGCTGCAATAAACAATTATGCAGCCGTGTACCGTCCGGACCAGAAAATAACTGATACACCTCCTTAGTTATATTTTTGGTGTGATTTTTCTTTAGTCCGTAAAATCCATGGAAAAATCCTGAGCGCGGGAAAAGGCTCGGTTTCGAAAGACGATGCCCGATTTACCTTGAATTGATTACCCAAGATTAAATTCAAAGGTAAATCACTGTATAACGACTTTTCCAGTCCCGGTAAAAATATAAATTTTTACCCGTGCTGTTACACGGGCTCTAGGTCCTGGACCTCGTCCATAGGTGCACGGCCTCCAGGTCCTGGGCTTCCTCTGAGGGTCCTGGGCCTTGGTCCGCTTTCCCGGGGCTGCCTGTAGGGCCTGTTCTTGAGGCCTTAGTACCAATCACGATCTTGGGCCTTACACGTTTTCGGGCCTGGCTTCAGTCACTGTTCATCGGGCCTGCTTATGGGCTTATGCCCATTTACTCCACAACAACATTGTTCTAGGATCAAATTCATACTCATTAGTAGTCAGCAATACCTACTCATTGACCAAAAAAAGTCAGCAATACCTACAGATTTCTAGGAGTTGTTTTAAGGAGGCCAAAAATTAACAAATATGTCCACTGTCTAATCATATATATAAATAATTAAATTTGATGTAATTACTTATTAATTATTATCACTATAAAAATAATATAATTAAAATATTCTAATCATGCACACATTGATTTATAAGTATAACTTGTATGCTTTACCAAACCAAATAAGTTTGTATTTATTATTTTAATAACAATAGATTATTTTGGATTGAATAGAATTAGGTCATCAAATACTGTGCCAATAATAATTATGTCTAGCACTAAAGATTTAAATAAAATATTTATCATTCTATGAAAAAGAATTTAACTGAAATAAGTAAAAACTTGAGAACTAGATTATACGACTATAAAGTATATATATGATTAATTTTAGAGTTCAGATTAGAAAAATAGCCACTACCAAAATATGCTAAGTCTTAAAAATCATGCTGAACTTAAATTTAGAAAAATACATGATGGGATGGGGTAGGGGGGGGGGGGAAGGAGAATACGATTAGCGGCGAACAAATTTATCATTAAGCCTGTTAAATCTGTCCATTTGAGTGGCGCTGCCGCGCTGGGGGTATTTTTATGGTCAATCCATTGGCGTAATTGTTCACATTTCATGTTCTTGTTTTTTTTTTTTTCTTTTGTTTTTTGGAGAATCATGTCATGTTCATGTTAGCTGGACTATATTTGTTTCTAGAAAAAGCCTCTTGGATGTAATGGAGCTTTTGAGCCCCGTTACATGTAGGCCAGGCCAGTTATTGGGCTTTATCATATAGATAATTCTCTTATGTGCGGAAAGGAAAGAGGAGCTCTCTTGCCATTTCGCTTTGATCAAACAGCCTTTTTAAATTACAAGTGCATTGTGTACTGAAAATGCTAATCAATAACACCTATCAATGCCTATGGAAGATCTTTATTGACTCTTACAATTTAAACTACTATTAAAGTATGGGTCACCCAGCCCCATCAACAACTACCGGGACCAGTCAACTTAGTAACACAGGCTTCGACAGCTTCATTGACAGTGAAGAAAACCCATCTTGTTCCAATTCTCTCGATAAAGGTGGCTAATTTTAGCTTGTGAATCACCTGCCATCTAGGATTGGCAATGGCTAACTGCTCCACACAACAGACAAACAAACATTTATGAATAACTTTGTACGTTTTACACCAACTTGATCTCTGGTTAATATAATAATATGCCAGACATCTTGGGGTTGATCTTTAATTACCTGTGTTTCATATGAAAGCAACTTCTTGTGCAGTTCTTCTAGTGCAAGAATGCCTGCTGTGTCAATGTTTGTTACATCTGCAAAGGTAGGTTAAAAATAAAGCATATGTCAGTTTATATATATATATTTTTAACTGAATATGTCAGTTTATATAATTGAAAAGGAGGAAGCACATTTTGTTTATATATTTATTCATGATTCACTTTTGTAAAGATAAAAAGTACAGGACTTACTTGACAGGTCAAGAATTACAGCTTCAATCCTGCCCTTTGTGTTTTCTTTGATTTCATCATCTTCTTCTGCTACCCACCTCATAATCCTTAAAAATAAACATGGATTGCTATTTTGTGACTACCACATCAATCTTGATTCTCTGTATAAGCAGCCAAATGAGACAAAGTAAATACCTTTCTCTAACAAAATTGGCATTGGCAAAGCAGAGTAGGGCGGAGTTTATGCGGACTGTTAAGAGTCCTGGAGTTTTGACAGCCATAGGGTATTGATTAATATCGCAATACACATCGCTACTTGGAATTCTTCCTAGCTCTTCAACGCCGGGCCTTATTGCATTTAGCAATATCTTGGCAAACGAAATAGTCACCTGCAATATTTAAACAAAAATAAAATAAAATGATGATATAGAGCACTGTACTGTGTTAATGAATCTTTTTCACTTTTGCTTGGTTGCAGGGCAATTTATGAAAGAGTTGAATGCAGAAATCAGATTCGTTAGATGGAGTCTTGAGGGCACATTTCCTTTGGGGTCTAATAATATTATGTATTGTATGAAGAAAAAAAAAAGTTAAATTGCCACTAACCCTCTCCAAAAGCATGCAAAAGGGGTCAAGCTTTGGTTTTGAAGCCTGAACCGTCCACTTAAGAATTCAAGTCCTTAACCAGAAAATGGAATCCCGAATTTACTTAGGTAAGACAAATATGAAAAATCCCTGAAGAAATATTCTTTTAGCATTTTACTGTCAATGCAGAATACCATATATGAATTTTTTTTTGTCGAGAAAAAAAAAAACATCAGTGGTGTCATCATCGCCCCGTCGGTCCAGGCCCCGGTCAATACCGGTTACATCCTGGCATTAGACCCTCCTCATAGGAGAGACCGCCTATCGGGGCACCAGCGGACACCCTCGCCTGCTACGCGTCATAGTGTCGGGGAGACTCCGGGCTCAACGGCCACCACCCCACAGTGTGAAAGACCATATTTGACCGCATCACACTAGTATAGGGCTTGACTGGAAGCGCCGGGACTCGAACCCGAGTCCTAGAGATGGGAGGCTAAAGACTTCACCACTGGGCCACCACCTCCGGTGGTACCATGTATGATATTTGGGTGGTTCAATGCAATGCCATGTGCTGCTGATGCTTTTTTGCATCAAGCAAGAAAAGGAAAACTCTGGTGCTGTTAACTCTATCAAATATGGAAAAGTCTTGATCTTTTTGTTCCTTCACATCTCTGTTTGTTTGAAAGTAACAAAGGGAGGGAGACACCAGCAAACACACAGTGCTCACTTTACACGCGTTAGGTTTAGGCCCATCAAATTGAATGACAATCACCCATCCTTCTTTATCCTCCTGGGCCTGCTCACTACTATTATGCGGAGTCAACTGCGTGGTCGTCGTCATTCTACTGTTCCTGAATCCTACCACATCTATAAAGTTAAGGTTCTCAAATGGTGGATGTGTGCCCCCAACTTGTAAAAATAGGACCCACCCATCAACTATATGCTTCACTTTCACTATCCTATCAATCATAGGAGTGTCATATGGGCTAAAAGATGTGAACAACCTCTCATCAGATTTTTGTCCAAACCTCTCATCAGATGTCACATAAATTATTATTACTAGAGGTCAATTAATTAATGTGACAATATTTTGTTATGATATATATATGTTTTTGCAGTTTAAAATATCAGGGTAACCCTCATACTAACTCTGTGTGTCGATTAATGAAAGCTTAGTTGAGGTTAATAAAAAATTGTAACAGAAACAAGGCACAGACCGGAAACTGGATTTTTCTGTAGAACTTATTTAAAGAAAAAGTTCGTGGGAAGGGAAATCAATTACCGCAGCAACAAGACCAATCTCCACTGATCCAAACAAGACGCCAAAGAAAGCGCCAATGCAAGCAATGAAGTCTAGCTTGTCGACCTTCCATATATAATAGGCTTCATGGACATCAATCAGTCCCGGAAGAGCAGAGAGAATAATTGAAGCAAGGATGGCCATTGGAGTGTAGTACAAGAGCCTTGTAAACAATTGCAGTGACAATAGCACCGTAATAGCCATCACTATATTCGATACTACACTCTCACATCCGGCGCTGAAATTCACTGCAGTCCTCGAGAATGATCCTACAGTGTATGACACAAGAAAAGACAATTAATACAGATCGATGGATGATTTAGCAGGGATAGAAAACTAGTCCTAGATAAGCGCACCAGTTGCCACATAGCAGGAACTCAAAGATCCTGCAATGTTCATGCAACCCATAGCAATCATTTCCTTGTTCCCATCTAAGTGGTACCCTTTTATGGAAGCAAAAGACCGACCCACCGCAATGGCTTCCTGTGCACAATTAATTCTCAGATATATCAGTATGATTATATATTATGCTTGATACACATATATGTCATCCCAAATTGCAGATTAATTAATGTTGGGGCCAAGAAATTTGAATGAATGCTCACGGTGAGAGCAACAATGGCACAGATGAGGCCAGTTTTGGCTGCTTGTCCCACGTGTGGGCCTTTGAGTTGTAACTCATGAACTGAACTGGGATTTAGGCCTCCTTTGATATGTTTTACGATCTTCACTCCGCGTTTATCTGCTTTTGTAAGAAACACTATCAAGGTGGATAGTATTACTGATACAAGTGGAGCAATGGCTGGAATCCAGAAGAGCTTCTTGTTTCTCCTGCCCTGCAAAATGCAGCAGGGTTGTGAATGAAGACTTGAACTAAAGAAAATGGTGAATTTTTTTTTAAAAAAAAAATCCAGAGAGGCTACCGTACTCACAATAAACCTGGCAAGTAGGAGAAAGATGAGGAATGAGCATCCCAGAACGAAATTCAGTGGGCACCACTGCCATGATCAGGAGCACAGAGTAGAAGGGTAGAGCATCAAAATTGTGCAAATTAAGTCAAGAAAATCTAAGGAATATTGACCTTAACAGCAAATGTGGGAAAACAGCATATATTGGGAAAGCAACACTACCAGGAAGACTTCTTTCTTTCTGCTTCTCCAAAATAATACTTTACAAGAAGTTTAAATCATTGCAGCCGAACTTACCGGATGGTCAATTGATGTAAACACAGACTTGAGGACGGAGACAACATCAGTTTTGGTGGTGAAATGACTGATCCCAAGTAAACCTTTCAATTGCTGAAGACCAATGACAATGGCTGCACCTCCCATGAATCCAACAATGGCTGCATGCGACAGAAAGTCCACTAGAAATCCCAACCTGCAGAAATTGAACGCAATTCTCTTTTAGGATTAGTTAGCATTTGTATTTCACAAGAGAGAGGGCTTGATCCAAAAGCAAGGAGTACCTAAACAATCCAAACATAGCTTGGAAAGTTCCAGCAAACAAGGTAACAGTGAAAACAAACTGTCTGTAGGCAGCAGGATCAGTTACAGGATCTATTATTTTCTGAATCATTGAGGAGAGCAGCATAGATACCACAGCCACAGGTCCAATGGCGATCTCTCTCGAACTCCCCATTACAGCATAAATCAGAGGGGGAACAACACTGGTGTCTTAAGACCCAGAAACCCATAGCAAGAAGTGTAGCTTATGTTAGTGACATTACATCTTATTCATATGCTTTTGCAATTAGAATTGTGTAGTATGTAAATGAGAAAAATAGAAAAAAAAATTGTGGTTCCAATTCCTGAACTTACATAGGCCATACTGAGGATCCAGTTTTGCCAGATTAGCATATCCAATACTCTGCAGAAAACGTAAAAACACATGGTTAGAAGAAATATAACAACATAACAGAAGAAGCAGAATCATTTATAATCCGTTAGCTGATGACTTGGAAAGAGAGAGACATATCAAAGATGTACCTGGGGAATGCTAAGGCTTGCAAGAGTTAAACCAGCCATGAGGTCTTTCTTAAACTTGGAGACTTTGTAGCTCCTTCCCCAGGCAAGGATTGGGAACAGGCCTTGCAAGAATGATACGGCACGTTTTGGTGCTCTGGTTTCCTTTGCAGAGGATGATGAAGAGTGGTGGCTGCTGCCATGAGGGAACACAATCTCTTTCACTGAACCAATGAGCTCATGCAAGAGGCTCGGTGGTTCCGGAGAATTTAGCACCCATTTTGCTCTCTCTGAACGCCCACTATTAACTTCTTCAACACCCAGCTGCCTCTGCTGCTCCTGCAGTCTGCAGTTGTCAGTTGGCTGTGAACCCATGTTTTTTGTTTCTTTCGTTTTGAAGTGCTTGGGGGAACTCCCTGTGCTGCTTATATGCAGTTCTTCAGGTTTTACCAGTTATATTATACATACCCAAAAATGTAAATGCCATCAAGTGTTGATGAAGACATAATGGTAGGCTGCTTATTATACCTATCCCAAAAGGGTAATTCTATCCTACCTTAGACGCTAGGTAACATTATCCATGATGATGTGTATAAACAGGGACGGATACACATTGTAGTCACACTGTAGGCAGTGTCTACACTGGTTTCCAAAAAAAAAAATTAGTCTCCTATCCAAAAAAATCTAATTAATGTATTTTGCCTTGTTAGGCTATTTTTTAGCTAATTGAAATTTACGAATTGTTAGGCTATTTTTTAGCTCATTGAAATTTATTTTAGCTAATTGAAATTTAGGAGTAATTTTAATATCTTCCAAATATGGATTAGGCATTATTGTCCTACTTTTATTATAATTTTATTTTGGGCACTGATTTGCCCTTTTTATTTGCTCTTATAATTTTTATTTTTTCCCTTAATATAGTCTACCCTATAGTTTCTAAAAACAAGTAGTGCTCTCATATTCATGTATTTTTTAATTCATATTCATGCATATTTAATTTATAGTTCACCCTATAAATTTATATCTTCACAATAATATATGTATATGTTGCTTTGTTTTTCCTTTGTTAATTCAATTATGTAATATATTAACTAATAACAATGTGATTCTTTAATTTTTATTTTCCAATGAAAAGATATTTTTACAGAAGTAAAAGAATTAATCAATTTGAATTTGACTTATAAAATCTCGAAGCTAATCCTAGAAAGAGAGTAAAAATTTTAGATTATTACCTAATGATCAAAAGTCGCTTGCGTGATTGAATAGCGATGAGCTATTAAATAATTATATTATTTTATTGATTTTAAGATTTTATAATGTGATTTAAGATAAATTTTAACTCTTAATTTTTTTTGCCTACACTGAGAAATATTTTTGGATCCGTCCCTATGTATAAATAGTTCAATAATACTTGGTTGTGTGAGTCCATTAAAGATAATTTATATTTTCATGTTCAAATTGATTAAATTCTAAAATAACCAATGGTGTCTTTCAAATGCCATCAATTTTTCCACTCCCTATTAAACTCTTGTCTTTTACTTTTCTATTTCTTAGAACTCAAGACTTTCACTATTAATGCAACTTAGGCGTGGATTATTTTTTCAGGGTATCACTATCAACATTTTTTTTGGAGAGTGTTAGAGTGAAAATCTTCTTATGAGTATTTTCTTTCATGGATTTTTTTTTAAAAAAAACTCTCCTAGAGTAACTCCCTTATTTTTTGTCCTTTTATTAATGATATAACTATTTTTACTTTTTAATTATTTTTAAATTAGAAATCTAAATTAAAAATTATGATTAACAAAGTTTAAAAAATTGGATTAAAATATATGCATATATAGTTCAAAACGAGACTTGTTAAAAATCATGTTTGATATAATGTCCTAAAAAAATTATACTTTATATGTATATTACAATTAGATAAAACACATATAAATTGATAAGTAGATGCCATGGTAAATTATCAACCTAATTTTTAAAAGGGATATACATATGTTTAGTCCCTCTACTATATCAAATTGATAAGAATGGTCCCTTGATGCTAATTATGATTAATTAGGTCCCTTACTTTTCTAAAATGATAAATGTGGTCCCCGTCCGATTTAATTCATAATTAGCTAACGAGCACTATTTAAGTATTTATGTGGGCTCCACATATCAGAAAAATGAAGTTTACATTATTTTCTTGTGGGGCCCACAATTGCCTGTCAGCTAATCGCGGATTAAACCAGGCGTGGGACAAAATTTATCATTTAAGAAACGTACAGTGACGTAATTAATCCTAATTAGCGTAGAGGGACTATTCTTATCAATTCAATATAGTAAGGGGACCATTCGTAACATATTAGGACCTAATTAATTTGAATTATGATAATTGGGACTATTAATATTATCTATGGTTTAGTTTACAATTTTAATTAATTTTTAAGTAAAAATAATATTACAAGTTTCTTTTATGAGACATGCTTAATTTTTAAAATTAATATTTTTCCTTTTATTTTATCATCTCTTTCTCTTCTTCTTTTCGCATATAGATTTTTTGTATTTTTAAGTTGATATACTGCTTATATATTCAATATAACGTTTGTTTATAGTTGTTACTAACTTCTTCTTTAATATAAAAATTATTTGTTGGTTTATAACCTTTATTTTTGTTTTAATAAAGGTTTTGTTCCAATATAATTTTGAATATCTTTTTATATAATTATTTTTATTTAAAATTCTTATTAATTCTACATTCTTTCTCTTTTTATTTTAATATTTAAATATAAATTTTCTTTATTGTAAAACTTAAGCTAGCAAAATTTTCATAAGACTTTTTTTGCTATTTTGCGAGATAGAAAACCGTATACAAATATTTTGGCACATGAATCTTTTAGAAATATTTCATACTTATCTTCAACAATTATTTATAATAAATTTATTGTTTTCTTATATTTTGTAATTTTAAATACTAATACTTTTTTTACATTTAGTTTATCTTAATCAATCGTTATTACCCTTTTGTAATACATGATTTTCTTTTTTATATTGAATAAATATTATTTTTATTTATTTATTATTTTTATATATATCATACTTATTTCATGATTTAAAAAGTCCATTGTTAGACTAAATATTTTATTAATTTTTCTTTAAAGTTTAACTAATTATGTAAATACTATATTTATATAAAATAAGTTTTTGTATTTTTTTAAAAAAAATAATCTTAAATTTTAGTCTTTTCAAAGGGTTTTATAAATCAATTTTTTTTTCATTTTTGTCTTACCTTCACAATTTGTTGTATAAGGATTTATATTATATGAGCTTATATTCAATATTTTCATCATTTAGATTAATTATTTTTTTCTACATTTATTTTTTAGAATCTATTTTTCTTATTCACTTGTATCAACATCTTTAATTTGTAACTTTCGCAGCTTTTATTTTAAAAATAATTTGTAACTTATAGAAATTAGTATTTTTAAGTTTCGATGACAAATAATTTTTTAAAAATATTATTTTGATCCTCCACTTATTCTCTTTCCTTTTCTACATATCACATATAAATTATACTTATTTTTAATAATTAAAGCAATGTAATATATTTTTTAGATTTTTAGAAGCTTAATAAGAGAGAAATTACCTTTGGTACATCCTTCTTTCATGTATATTTTTTTTATAGTTTTATATAATTATTTTTGGGTTAAATATATGATTGGTCCCCTTACTATATTGAATTGAAACGAATGGTCCCTCTATACTAATTAGGATTAATTACGTCGTCCTACTCTTCTTAAATGATAAATTTGGTCTCCACACCTGGTTTAATTCGCGATTAGCTGATATGGAAATTGTGGGCCCCATATGTCGGTCAGGAAAATAATATTTTTTCTGATATGTGGGCCCCACATAAGTGCTTAAACAGTGACACGTCAGCTAATTACAAATTAAAACAGACAGGGAGACCAAAATTATCATTTAGAAGAGTATGGGGACCTAATTAATCGTAATTAACGTAAAAAGACCATTCTTATCAATTCGATACCCAATTTTAAAATTATATTCGCTACTATGTATGCGTCTTTGGTATCTTTATATTCTTGTTGCTTTTCTTAGAATTGTAATTAGTTTGAGTGAATAGTATCTCCATTGCATGTTGTTCCACTCTATATAAGTGCATCTCCAAAATTCTTGCTAATCGTTAACAGAAATGTCTTCCATCTCGATCGGAACTTATACCAGGAAGATGCATTGTAGATAATATCCTTCTCGCATATGAACTAGTTCATAATTACCACAAACCTGATCAAGCTAGCAAATGTGTGATGAAGATCGACTTGATGAAGGCCTTTGACTTTATTGATTGGAACTTCCTACCGAATGTTCTTGCTGCCATGAACTTTCCCCCTCAATTTATCTCTTGGCTCAAGGCTTCTTTTTCCACAATTATGTTTTCTATTTCTATTAACGAAGCATTGTGTGGATATTTTTCAAGAGGCAAATACATGAGGTAAGGTGATCTTCTGTCACCTTACCTCTTTGCTATGTCCACGGAAATGCTGTCAAGGTGCCAGCGAGAAAATTCTTACTTATCATCCTAAATATTCTCACACTAACCTCACATACCTTTGTTTTGCCAATGACCTAATGGTTTTCTCTGACGGGAGCTTGCGGTAGCGACAACCAATACAAATATCTTCAAGGAATTTTATCTCCTTTCAGGTCTAAAGTTCAACCCTACCAAAGGTGAGGTGTTCTTTTGCAGGAGTCCCTAATCAATACATACCTCGATTTCTTCAAATCCTTCAAATTTGTGGGTTCAATCTTGGTTTTCTTCCTGTGAGATACCTGGGTGTTCCCCTGATTCTAGGCAAACTCACTTATACTCATTGTAAACCACTTATTGAGCGGATTATGGCTCAAAGTACCTTTCTTTCGGTGGCAAACTTCGGCTAGTTACTTCTGTCATGTTTAACATCCATAGCTACTGGACTAGTATCTTTTTTCTGCCTACAAATGTCTTAAAAGAAATTGAGAATCTCTGTTATTCTTGGGGCAAGCAGGGGCCCAAGCCCCCCTAAATTCAAATATTTACAGATATGGCAATATTTTTACATATATTAGTGGTGGCATGGCAGCGAGTTGCGCTTTGTTTCAAGGAGTCAGAGCGGGTTCGAGTCATAGCCCAAGTATGCAAGTAGGAATTTCGGGATCCACCCCCTGTTCATGAACTATGCAAGCATGGATTCTCATGGAAAAGCATTATCTACAAAAAAAATCCATTCGAGCTATGATTCTACGTTTGGCTTGGTGTGCTTGTATATATCACATATGGAGGGAGAAAAATGCAAGGCACTTCACCGATTGTTATAGGCCTGTCGAGGCTATTGTTGCTGATGTCTGTGTAGATTTAAGACTCTGGTTATGTGGTCTAGCCAATCACAAGGCCAGGTCACTTTCGTAGGAGCTACAACAAAATTGTACTTTCTGGTGTACCCGTTCTCTTAGTTCTCGCTGAGTTTCTTTGTATATAGTTATTTTCATATGTTACAAGGACTCATCCCTTGAGGCTATTTTATAGCCACAGTGTACACTTTGTTAGAGTTTCCTCAACCAGTTTTGAAATGAAATTGATTTGATTCTAAAAATCTATATATTATATATAAACTAATATTTTATTTTTAAATATACAAAAGTAACAGTATGTAATATATTTTTAAAAAATAAAAAAATATTTTTAAAAAATAAAAAGTTAAAGTAAACATATAATGTTATTAGTTTTATATTTTTTAAAAAACTTTACAGTATTAGTCCTCAATTTAATTATATTACAAACTATAGTTTAGAGGGAGTGGATCTGAATAAACGTGTGATCTGTATCATTTAAACGTGTGATCTGAATCCTTGAAGTTTGGAGGGAGTAGAATTGGTTATTGGGTGAACATGCATGAAAGGTAATTTTCAACAAATCATGGTGACTTTGGTTTTTGGAGACACATGCTAGGATAACTCTCATGCATATAAAACTTAGTTTACTACTTATTTGATCTCTGCAGGAGCTAAGTAAAAGGTTTGAAAACCTTTCACAACGGATCCTTTCGATTCAGTCTAACATAATATGATCAAAACTAGGACTCAGCTAACTTATGCAGGTCAACCAGCTGGAAAAGTTGAATATAAACGATCTGGCGCCATTTGTGCCAAATCCTAATGCAACTGATGGTGACCTTTAACTGTTGATTTGGAGGCTTCTTCTTCTCCAACCTCTATAAATTGAAGCAAGATTGAAGCATTCAACTCAAAACTGCCAACCACGAAATTATACTGATCATAAAGCTTGAGTTATACTTGCAGTTCTCTATTGATCTGAAATTGTTAAATCTTGAGTATTGAGCTTAATTGTAAATCTTCTTGAGTTATTTATTGAAGATACGTTATTCTGAGAGTTATAAACATCTTAGTGGGGCTTGAGATTAGTTCTACTAAGGTGCGTTTTCTGCATAGACACAAATATTTTATATTATTGAATTTTACATATCATCTTGATATCAAATTTATTACTATAATAATACTATTTATCGTTATAAATTATGTTTATATTTTAGTGTTATGTAAACTTATTATGAAAAATGCTTTCTTCATCAATAAAATTATCTATCATATAGTGATATCTTCTTTAGATTGGGTTTAAAAGGATCATGAATTCAATCCCGTGGGTATGATTGAGAGTAGTTTGGGGTAGAAATTGTGGATAATTTCTAAGTTCCCATGTAAAAAAAAAAAATTGTCTATCATTAGATTATCGTCAATAACCTATTTGTATTACAACAACCTTATGAATTATATATGGTGTTTATATAACTACAACCTTTTCTTCTCGAACGATGAATAACAATTAAAAAAATTTTGTAATTTTCTTTGTCCTACTTTTCTAGGTGTATACGACAACATAGTTGATATATTATTTTTTCCTAAAGAAAAACATATTGTTTGTATGTCATAATTTCTTTAATTTTTTTACACAAAATTATGCTAATAAAACTAAATTTATTATTTTAATTTTTCTACCATAGTTTCCAAAAAATTCCATGAACATATTCTGATTTTCAATCGTTAACAATTTCAATCAGTTTATTGAATTCCTAGGAAAAAGAAAGTGTCATTAGCTATGATCCCATCTCCAACAATTACTATTGGCTTATAAAAACTTTTATCGTCTATAAATTCGTTGGCACATGACATATTCATATGTAATCTCAATAACATTATATTAAACTAACAAGCAATATAAAGCAAATAAAACATAAAAAAAAGATCGATCAGGTCTAGTCCTAAGGTTAGGTGTCCCAACATAACATTAAGAGAAAAAATAACCAAAAAAGAAAAACTAAAGGAGTTACTACATAAGAGTCAAAAAGATTTTTTTTCATGATAGAAAATACTCATAAGAAGATTTTCACTCTAACACTCTAAAAAAAATGTTGATAATACCCTCTTATACTGAAAAAATAATCCAATGAAGTTCCACACAAACTAAAAGACATGGAATGCAAATTAAAAGACACGAGAGGTTATTTTAGAATTCAATCATTTTAATATGAAAATACAATTTATCTTTAATGATCCACATAACCAAGAGTTATTAAATTATTTGTACACATGTTCATAGGTAATGTTTGCACAATCTTCATATGGTATCGTAGCATTGCCCATTCCAAAATGTCAATATCACTTTTTGATCAAGATAAAAAAAAAAAGATTAGATGGGGCTATATATGTAGCTAAGTCAGAATATGACAGTCACCTAGCTTGCAAACAATAATCAGACCAGCAATATGATGGGTTAAGAGTGATGGTCGGCTAAGCTAGAATCTGTGTAAATGGGTTGTCAATCTCGTGACAAGACCGACCATATGAATAAGAGCTATTAGATAGGACTACCACTGTACCGTGTGGTTGGTTTATAGTTCAATCTCTCATGTCAACTTGATATCCACCTTAGGCAGTGACTAGGAGTCGGACTTTCTGATTCGCATATATATCTATGGCCTTATATATAATTAAGTAGGATTACATCAACACCGGCACGCTTGTTCTGCATTGTGTTGCTGTGGTAAAGTCACAAAGACCATAAAGAAAAAAAAAACAAAAGAAAAGAATGCTCTAGTTTTCTGTGCTGCCAATGGAAAGGTGCCCCCCTAGAGCAGAGCAAAAATCTCGGGCCGATCCTACCGACCCGCTACCGACCGACGTCGGCTCGGTAGATGGCAGTAGATATGTCCCTGGAAGCATGGTCGGCTCGGCTTCAAACCGCCCCGTACGACTGTCGGTAGGAATGCGTGTGGGTGTCGGTCGGTATGTCGGAAGCCGAGCCGATCGCGGTTGAATCCTCACCCCTAACCCTAGATATAAATACCTAATTACACACACTTACACCATTACATCCCTCTCTCTCTCGTCGACCAGCCGCCCGCCCCTCCCTCCTCTCTCTCTCTCTCTCCCTCTCAACCCCAATCTACCATCGACCATCGACCATCGACCATCTGCTCTCCTCCCAGTCTCCCACCTCTCTCTCAAAATCCTCTCTGTCTGCCACCGCCCACCGCAAGCAAAGATGTTAAATCATCTCCCACCCTAATCGGCCATCATCGCCTCCTCCGTCTTCAACCCCGTCGCCTTCCATCGTCTTCGCCTCCCGTCGCCTTCAATCGTCTCCTTAAATCAACCCAGAGGTGAGTTTGTTTCCTTTCTCTTTTCTCCGTCTTCGATTTCTTCTTCTCCACCCTCTCTCTGTCGAAAATCCCCAATTCAAAACCCTAATTCTTCAAACCATCAATTAACTTTTAGTTTGAGTTTAATTGATAATATTATATAAATACTAATTTCCCTCCTTCTCTTGTATTTTGCAGGTTAAAAGGCTTCATGTTTGCGATTTGAAAGGATTTGAAGGGAATCAAGGGATCGACAAAGGTCTGTTCTCTTCTCCGTCTTTGATTTCTTCTTCTGTGTCTTCGATTTCTTCTTCTCTACCCTCTCTATGTCTTCGATTTCTTCTTAATTTTTTGTTGTTATATAACAATTCCGATTTCTTTCTTAGTTCTTACTATAAAACTTTCATGTACTGTAGGTTTTACAAATCTAATGGCTGCACCTAATGAGATGCAAGTTCAACCTCCATTGCCATCCATTAGAGCTGAAGTAGCTCAAGGAAATGAAGGTCAAACTAATGTGGCAGCAAAGAGGGAGAACACAGATGCAGTGCAGCCTCGCAATCCCAAAAGATCGAGAGTGTGGGAGCACTTCATGAAGTATGAAACTGATGATGGCGATGTGATAGCTAAATGCCTTCGATGTGCGCAGGAGTTGAAAGCTCATCCAAAGAGGAATGGTACATCTGGTATGTTGGGCCATTTAGAAAGATGTTTGAAGAATACTTTTCTTGATGAATGCCATCAAACTGTATTAGGCAATAAAGTAGGGGATGATGGAAAGAAATCTTTGTCTGCACATAAGTGTGATCAGGATGCAATTAGGAAAACACTTGCTCGAATGATAGTTGTAGATGAATTACCTTTCAGATTTGTAGAGGGTAAGGGGTTTCAGCAGCTGATGTCAGTTTCTTGTCCTAGGTTTAGGATTCCATCTAGATGGACAGTGTCTAGAGATTGCTTGCAACTTTACCTAGATGAGAAGAAAGTCTTAAAGTCACAGATATGTGAGGGCATCTCCGGCAAGGTTAGACAAGTTTAGGGAGTGTGTCAAGATTGAGAAATTATCATCAAAGGCTTTGTTGTCATTAGATGTCCCAACTAGGTGGAATTCAACCTACATGATGTTAGAAACTGCATGCAAGTTTGATGGTGTTTTTGATAGATATCCTGATGTAGATGACAATTTTAGGGATGAAATGGAATCTGCTGAGAAAAATATAACTGCTGATTGGCCTGGATTACCCACTGTTGATGATTGGGTTAGAGTTAGAAAGTTGTGCAAGTGTCTCAAAAACTTTTGCAATCTGACCAAGTTTGTTTCAGGTTCGTCTTACATCACTTGCAATGCTTTTTTTGATGCAATCAATTCTGTGTATCAACTGTTGAACTCCTGGGCAGCAAGTCATGATCTTGAATTGAGTGTCATGGCACAAAACATGCTAGTGAAATTTGAAAAGTATTGGGGGGAGTTAAAGCAATTTAATATGGTAACTTTTATTGCTGCCATACTTGACCCGAGGCTTAAGTTCAAGTATGTTGAGTTCTCTTTGAAAAATACATATGATGAAGTTGTTGGAAGTAGGATGTGGGATAAGATAAGGCATGCAACCTTTGAGTTGTTTGATGCTTATGGTCATTCCCTATTCCCTCAATCCTTTGGAGTCCAACAACCGATTCAGCCTCAATAAGATGGTGAACAAGATGGTGAAGATGCTGATGGGCTTGGGAGTTTGTTATCAAAGAGGATATCAATGTTCCAGAGGTTGGAGGGTGCTGATGGAGAAAACAAAACAGAATTGGATAAGTATATAGGGGAAGCTACCGAGCCATATGTTAAAGATTTTGATGTCTTGTCGTGGTGGAAGGTCAATGCAGCACGATTTCCAATCCTATCAGTAATGGCTCGTGATGTGCTTGCTGTCCCCATCTCGACTGTTGCATCAGAATCTGCATTTAGTACCGGTGGCAGAATTCTTGATGCTTTTAGGAGTTCTTTGTCTCCTAAGATTGTGCAAGGCCTCATTTGTGCTCAAGATTGTAAGCGAGCAGGAGCACCAGACTACCATTCCGAATGGGAGGAGAGTGTAGCAGATATTGAGAAGCTCGAAAATGGTATTTTACTTCTCTTTTCTTCATGTTTTTTGCACTAAGCCTGGTTGTTCTTCATTTCCTTTCGTTATTTCAGTTTAGTTACTTACCACTAACATCCATTTTTGTTTTTTCAGAACTGGCCGATCTGTGTATAGAACCAGCTATTGAAGTTTGATGGAATTCTGGTGTGTGTTGTTTTTCCAATTATGTAAATGGTTGTTTTGTGATCTTCTTGTCCCTGTTTTACAATTCTGGTTTGCTCAATATTTTTTCAACTTGGCAGAAAGGAACTTGGCAGGAATTGGGTTGACAACTTGGCTGTGTTTTTGTTGTACACCTTAGTTTTTATCAGATTAGGCCAACAGCTTTTGGATTGAAGAGCCTTCTTTTGATATCATAGGCTCTTCAATCATGATTGTATTTAAGTATTTTGGCTTTCATACAATCATTATATGGATGTATTTAAGCATTATTAAGTACTTTGACAATCATTGATTGTTTCTGGAATGCTTATGAATGTATTTTTGTGAATCCTTGCATGTTTGTGGAATGTTGGATTTTGCGGCACGGTATGGTCGGCATGCCAACCGTACCGATCGGTATCCTGTCGGCGTTGGCGATTTGTATGTGCGGTATAAGCCGATCGGTATGTTGTCGGTAGGGGAGTGCAGTGCCTACCGACACAAAAATCGGCACGGTAGTGCCGAGCCGTGCCGATTGCTCACCCCTACCCCCCCCCCCCCCCCCCCCCCCCCCCCCCCCCCACCCCCCACCCTATTCTTTTCCTTTTTATATCACTACACGTGTGCATATTTTAAAGTAGGTGAATGATGGAGTGCACCATGCATATGCACACGTATCTCAGATGATTCTTTTCCTTGCGAAGAAAAAATCATATGTAAACTACTTAACTCTTCAGTCTAAATAAATTGTATTGTTAGAATGTAATCCTAAAAGAAAAAATTATTATGTTTGAAATTTTTTTCTGGAAAGAGTAAATTGTAGAATTCACTCATGATGAAATTTTAAGTAAGAAAAATAAGAAATGAAAGTTTGGACAATGCCTAAAATTGCTAGTTGGAAATGTCTTGGTCATTATATATGTTGGATTACCATGTATAGACACTTTCTTCATATCAACATTCTGTGATCTAATGTCTCCAATAAAGTGAGGTTTATATCTATGAGCGTTGTTCGTTCATGATACATTTGCTATTGCTAGCTTGGATGATGATCAATAGATTGGTGTTATGGGTGAGAAATTGAGTCTCTTTACATGAATCAGACATGGAAGCTTACTCTATTGCCGAAAGGACAAAAAGTAGTAGGCTGTAAGTGAGTTTTCAAGAGGAAAGAAGGAAATCTGGGGATTGAAGCACCTAGATACAAGGCAAAGTTAGTATCTAAAGGTTTTACACAAAAGAGGGGATAGATTACAATGAAGTTTTTCTAGTGTAAAACACAGTTTTATCAGTCTCTTATTAGAGCTAGAGGAGCAAATTTATAGGCGATGAGGTATTAATCATTCTAGTTATGGAAAACCATGTTTGCTTACTTAAGAAATGCTTATATACTTTGAAACAGTCTCCTAAGCAGTGGTATAAAAGATTTGATACATTCATAGTTAATAGTGACTTTACTCGAAGTGCATATGATAGTTGTGTGTATCATAAGAAGATTGCATATGATTCTTTGGTGTATTTATTGTTGTATGTGGATGACATGCTCATTGCTGCCAAGATTATGTTAGAGATTACCGTATTGAAAAAGCAGCTTGGTGAGGAGTTTGAGATGAAGGATTTGGGTGCAACAAGGAAGAATTTGGGGATGAAAATCATAAAGAATAGAAGTGTTGGGGAGCTTATGCTTAGTCAACAGTCCTATGTCGAGAAAGTTCTCCAAAGGTTTAATTTAGTAGGTGCTAAACCTGTATCTATTCCATTTGCTACACATTCCATGTTGTCTGCACACATGTCAGCAAAGATGGACAAGGAGATGGAAGAAATGTCTCTTGTTCCATATTCAAGTGTTGTAGGTAGCATTATGTATGCTATGGTATGTACTCGTCTTGATATTTTATATATTAGTGTTGTGAGTAGATACATGGCATATCTGGGAAAGGAACATTGGCAAGTGTAAAGTGGATTTTGAGATACTTAAAAGGTACTGCTAGTGTTGGTTTGACGTTTGATAAAGCCAAGTTATTGAATTCAGTTGTTGGCTACATTGATTCAGACTATGTAGAGGATTTTGATAAGAGAAGGTCTTTGACAGGTTATGTCTTTAGTCTTTCTAGTAGTGCTATCAGTTGGAAAGTGATTTTTCAAGCTGTTATTTCGTTGTCTACTATAGAGGTAGAGTATATGGCTATTACTGAAGTAGTGAAGGAAGCTATTTGGTTACAAGGTTTGGTAAGTGATCTGGGTTGGCACAGTAGAAAACGGTAGTGTTCTGTGACATGCTCCTGTACATCAATTGTCTCTCCAACATTTGCATACTTAGCTAGTATTTTGGTTTTTCTTTTTAGTCTACTTGTGGCAATGGTATACGTTTGCTATTGTTGTACAGATGCATCTTCAACAACAAGATTTTGCACCTCCTCCATAATTATATTACTAGGCTGAACTTGTGGAATATCAATCTCAAGCTCAACTTGTTCTCTAACACCATGATCCGTTTTTGCTATTTTTTTCTCCTTTTGACCATCCAATGAGGCAGACTCATTAAATATCACATCCCTACTAAGAACCATATGTTATCCATATGCTTTGTTCGTCTGACATTTATGTGCTTTGTTCGTTCATGATACTTGGAGACTTGGTATCTGCACACCACAACTTGTAATCCTTCACTCCAGATGCATATCTTAGAAATATGCATTTATTGCCCTCGACTCAAGTTTACCATCCCTCACATGAGCATATGCAGGATAACCAAACACTTTTAGAGAGTAATCAGCATAAGAACCGGACCATACCTCAAAAGGAGCTTTCAACTCAATAGCTTTCGATGGAGACATGTTAACCAAATAGCAAGTTGTATTGATAGCTTCAGCCACAAAACTTTTGCTCACACCTGAATGCGAAAGCATGCTTCGTGCTCTGTCATAAAGCACTTTGTTCATACGTTCTACAACACCATTCTGCTATGGTGTTCCTGCACAAGTGCAGTGCCTCACTATTCCCTCTTTGCTACAAAAATCGTTGAACTTACTGTTACAAAATCCCAAACCATTGTCGGTCCGAAAAATCTTAACTTTCCTCTCTGTTTACCTTTCTACCATCGTCTTCTATTTTACAAAAATTAGAAATGCTTCATCTTTTGTCTTTAGAAAATACACCCACACCATCTTGGAATAATCATCAATCAAAGTCATAAAATGCCTAGCACCATTCTTAGAAGGAGATCTGTTCGGACCCTACATGTCAGAATGTGTGTGGTCTTGTGTTTTGCCTTCTTGCTGAGTATCACTCTAGTTTGTTTACCAAACACACTGTTCATAAAATCGTAGAGCTTCACTTTTATACCCATCCAACAAGTTTTGTTTCTTCAACACAGATAATCCTTTGTCACTCATATGACCAAGACGCAAATGCCCCAACTGAGACTGACTTAGATGACTACTCCCTGATGCAACAGCAGCTTCTCCTGAAGCCACACTACCATGAAGAAAATACAGTCTAGATTCTAAGTTTCTTTTCATAAGTACCATAGAGCCTTTGAGACTTTTAAGATCCCATTTTCAGAATGAAACTCGTATCCTTGATCATCCAATGTTGAAAGAGAAATTAAATTCCTATTCACCTAGGGAACATGCTAACACTCAATGCTTCTAACATCACCATCGAACATTCTTAAGTTGATGTGACCAATACCTTCCATTGACAATGAATATTATTGCCCAAGAACACAGTCTCACTCATCTTTTTGATGTAGCAAACCAATGCCTGTGAGGACACATATGAAATGTCGTACCAGAATCAAGAACCCATGAATTTTATCTATGAATAGAACCTACAGACAAAACTTCCCTTGCTCTATCATAGTCATCAGAATTGACACAAGTGTCGATAATGTTTGCTGAACTCTCATCGTTTTACTTCCCCTTATTTTTCAATGCTAGACAATCATATCTCAAGTGACCCTTCTCTCCAAACTTAAAACAAAATCTATTCTTAACTCTAGACTTTGACATAGCCTTAGATTTCTTACAAAAATCCTTATATTGTGTTCTCCCCCTACTATCCAAACTCTCACCTTCTGTTCTATTGTTTGGAAAACTCTTTGTGAGCTCATTTGATTTCAGCGAATTACTGACATCATCCAACGTAACCCTTTCTTTCCCATTTTTTTTTTTGCTAACGATTATTTATTTAATACGAAAATGAGCTGTACAAAACGAAAATTACAAAGACACGATGTATCAACAACAGTCTTATAACATGGTGGTAATAAGCATAACATAATCAAGGCTTGATCCTCATCATCAGTAATTATGTCTATATTCTTCAAATCCATAATTATTGCATTAGACTCATCAAGGTGATTTATAATAGGTGTATCTTCTTTCATACTTAGAGTATACAACTTCTTCTTAAGGTAGAGCCGATTTGTCAACGATTTAACAAAATACTTGTCTTCCAATTTCTTCCATACTTCTTTCGCAGATACCGATGACTCAATCTCGCAAAGTACACTATTGGTGACACGCATGAAAATCGCACCCAAAGCCGTATCATTCTATTCTTCCTTCACCGGATATTTGTTGTACCTTCAGGAAAATTCTCATCAACTGCCTTCTACAATCCTTGCATTACTAGAGAAGACGTCATTCTAATCTTTCAAATACTAAATCTAGATCCTCCATCAAACTTCTCTATCTCAGACTTTGCTGAAGAAGATGATGAATTCGACATCTTCACAACCTAGATTGTGAAGCAAAAAAAAAACAATACCAACCTGTAGTGCCTCTACCAATTGTTAAGAGATCGTTGATATTTTCACACACAATCAATTACTCAATGAGAAAGAAAAACAAAATGACACAATAATTTAACGAGGTTGGGCCAATATTGCTGACTTCCTCGGACAAGACTAGAGAGAGTTTTCACTATGATAAATAAGAGTACAATAGAGAAC
The DNA here is from genome assembly GCA_028386065.3 of Turnera subulata. Taxonomy (NCBI): domain Eukaryota; kingdom Viridiplantae; phylum Streptophyta; class Magnoliopsida; order Malpighiales; family Passifloraceae; genus Turnera; species Turnera subulata. The sequence continues at coordinate 30,698 of JAKUCV010007662.1, forward strand.
ATGTCCGCGATCTCCGTATGTAAACCTGAAAATTCTGTAACTCAACTGGACTATTGGGCCAGTGGCGAAGCTAGACAAAATTTATAAAGGGGTCAATATAAATATTTTTCCATAATAATAAGGACTTATGTGAAAAAGATAAAATTTACTAGGGACTAAATATAAATGGGGAGGGGGCATTCCAATACCATCTAAAATAATTGGGACTAAATTGATTTTGTAAGAAAACATTTCTAAAAGAAGTGCAAAATCGGGACCGCCTTTTTTTTTTTTTGCTTTGCTTTCGCACTGCTGTCCTGACTAATCCAGCTCATGGCGTGATTGGAACTGTAAAGGTTGGCGCCACTAGCCCCTAGAGTGCTGCGTTCCCAAAACTCGAACTCGAGATCCCTTGATTAAGCTAGAACAACTCCAACCAGTTGATCTAACTCATCGGGTTCATGTACAACCCTATTTCAGGTTCATGTACAACCCTATTTGCCACTAGACCACACGCTAACTCTTTTAATATTATTACCATAATTATATATTTGGATCTAAGGGGGTCTGCCCCTCCGCAAACCCAAAATCTAATTTAATTGACCTGGAAAAAAACTTTGATGTATTGTTCTTTCTCCTCCTTCCTCTTCATTATTCTTCTACCTTTGTTCTCGTCTTTTTTTTTTTTTTCTGTCATTTCCTCTTATTCTACAACCTCTTATTCCATTTTTTCCCCTATTCTTCTTTTTGTTTCCATATGTTGTGTTTTCTTGTAGCATATTTTTCATGATTCTTCTTTAGTTATTTCTGACATTTTCCCCGATAATCTTAAAGCCCTAAAAGTATATTAGAAAAAGGAGAGAGTATATCAGTATAACAACATACAATGTACAACCACAATATCACCACCCCTTTTTCATTCCGTAAATTCTAAAGCAGGACTTATACCATATGCTTACATCATACCAAATGACTCGTAAATTGCCTAATAGTAGATATAACATATTGCTTAAAATAGCATTATACTGCATTATACTGCAACATGTATACCATGGATGACAACTCTCAATATAGAAAGAGGATAATGCAGGGTGATTGCAAGAATAAATCTAAAAAAAATAAATGATTTACTTATTTTATCTAAACTAATCAATTAAATTATTTTTCTATTTTAGATTTCTTCTCATTTCCTTGGTCAACAAAAATTTAAGTTGAGGGAGGCCCCCCAGACAAGCCACTAGGCTGAGCAGTGGTATTTACATACTTCTTCTTTAATATGCCACATAACTATATCACTAATAAAAATTTTAGAACTTATGCATGTGGTGAATAATAGTATTTTCAAAATTTTATTCTTTGCTTATAAATTAAATAAATGACTGATTTTTTGGAAAGAAAAATAAAGCAATTAAAACTGTAAAATAATAAGAAGCGGTTCAGCGTATTTTAAGCTGCTTTCGAAGTGGGGAAAAAAGTAAAGATACAACATGTTCTTAGTTAATTAATTAGTAAATATATACTTCTCTTAAAATTCTTACTCAATAAAGGAAACATCCAAATTATTGATAATGTTTTTTTTCTAATATATTATAGAATATAAGCTCTTCATTTTGAACAACTAAGGTTGCAAACTTTACGCAAACAGAAATGCTTAGTTACAAAAAAAAAAATATTTCCCTACTCTGTTGTTCATGTTCTTGGAGACTCTTAACTGGAACTATAGCATGATGTGGATTATTTTGAATCTTTCTTTTTGGTGGTGAAATTATTTGGTTTGTTTTTAAACTTTTTTTTTAATGCTAGAAAAGTATCCTAGTCGATAACCGGACTAATATCTCCCTACGGCTGGATGCATCACCCTTGTAAGATGGAACCACTGTGAATAGGATAATTTCCATAGACCTACTTCAACCAAGACCCGAAACTTAGACCTTGGGGTTAGAGGGGGGATGCAGTATGCTTTACAAGTGCAACTAATGCTAATTGGTTGTTTTTAAACGTCTTGTGTCCACTAGTTCTCCTCCACTGGGAATTGCATGCAGCAACTGATCATGCAATCACCTTGATCTTCCTGGACTTTGAAACATATGGACTATTCCACAAAATTTAGCCAGTGATAAAAAAATGATACTGCTATATATGGATAATGCGCAGAAACGGTGCACCACTATGTACACTACAACAAATTCATTCTTTGGGGACATTTTTTTTGATGACGTTCTGGAATTCATTTCCTAAAATGGGTTTTTGGTGACGAAAAATGGATAATATGTCACCAGTATAATTTTTTTTTGTGACGAGGTCAATTCATCACAAGTAATTAACATTTTGTCTCCAAAAGTATCATTTGGTGACAAAAGTCATTTGCGTCACCCTAATTCGTCACTAATAAATTAGAGCCAAAAATTTTTGGCGCCAAAATATGGAGGGAAAAATTTAGTGACGAAAAGAATTACTTAATCTACGAATTATAACACGTCACCAATCATTGGACTATAGATGACGCAACTTTTACATCACTATACAATAAAAACCATGAGAGACAAAATATTTTCGTCCCTAATTCATTAATTTTGGGGACGACTGAAGGAACATCACTGAAAAATTTAACTTTTGACAAAATTTGGAGAAAAAAATAAGGAGGGAAACATTTAGTGACGAAAAGAATTATATAATGTACGAATTATAACATGTCACCAATCACTAGATTATAGATGACGTAATTTTTGCAGCACTACACAATAATAACCATGAGAGACAAAATATATTTGTCCTTTTTTCATTAATTTTTGGGACGATTGAAGGATCATCACGGAAAATTTTATTTTTTAACAAAATTTGGACTAAAAATGTGGAGGGAAAAATTTTGTGACGAAAAGAATTATTTAATCTACGAATTATAACATGTCACCAATTATTAGATTATAGATGACGCAATTTTTGCATCACTATACAATGATAACCATGAGAGAAAATGTTTTCGTCCTTTTTTCATTAATTTTTGGAACGAATGAAGGATCATCACGGAAAAATTTATCTTTTAGCAAAATTTGGAGCAAAAAAATGGAGGTAAAAATTGTGTGACGAAAATAAGTACATAATGTATGAATTATAACATGTCATCAATAATTAGGATGTAGATGACACAATTTTTGTAGCACTATACAATAATAACCATGTGAAACAAAATATTTTCGTCATTTTTTTTATTAATTTTAACGAATGAAGGATCATCACTGAAAAATTTATCTTTTAACAAAATTTGGAGCAAAAATATGGAGGGAAAACTTTTGTGACGAAAAGAATTATTTAATCTATGAATTATAACATGTCACCAATCATTAGATTATAGTAGAAGTAATTTTTTAATCACTATACAATAATAACCATGAGAGACAAAATATTTTCGTCCCCTTTTTATTAATTTTTGGGACGAATGAAGGATTATCACAAAAGAATTTATCTTTTAACAAAATTTGGAGCAAAAATATAG